>CAIGQQ010027074.1:0-15127 GCA_903798035.1 Danio albolineatus | reverse complement strand
ATTGGGTTGTTTTAACCTGGTGTTTACTCAATGAAAAACATTGGATTGTTTTAACCCAGTGTTAACTCAATGAAAAACCTTGGATTGTTTTAACCCAGTGTTAACTCAATGAAAAACATTAGGTTGTTTTAACCCAGTGTAACCCAATGAAAAACATTGGGTTGTTTTAACCTGGTGTTAATTCAATGAAAAACATTGGGTTGTTTTAACCTGGTGTTAACTCAATGAAAAACATTGGGTTGTTTAACTGTTCGACTGATGTGAGTTGAGATGACTTAAAAAGTTCAATTGAGTCAACTCAAAGGCAGCAAGATGTTTTTTTTAAGTGCTCTGAGTCATTCAGCAAACTAACTGGGTTGATGTTTACAGCGGTAACCAATCATTCTTATAAAAAAGAAATGGTGATGTTGTTACCCAGTGATGGGTCAAATGTGGGAAAACAACGTCGGCTGGTTTAGGACAGTTTGTTTAACTTCTAGAACATGATTAAATTCTCTTTAAAAATGCTGGGTTGTTTTGACCCGATGTTAGGTCAAATGTTGGGTTAATTTTTTTATACTACACTATACTTTATTATACTTTTAAAAGCAATGGTTGGGTTGTTCTTACAGTATTTGACGCAATGTTGGGTTAAAACAACCCAATATATTTTAATTAAATTTAACCAGAAATTAATTCACATTGTTAAAAGAGAGAGAGAGAGAGAGAGAGGAACATAGAGAGAAACATGTAACTACGTCTTATTAATACCATTAATAATAAATTTGAGGTCATTTAAATAAACAGATTAATTTGATTAACTTAAAACTTAACGAAAAAGTCGACCCCCCTGATCGCCAATGTGTAATTCGCACCCTGTAGAATAGCTTGGATGAATTGTAAAACATAATATAAATACTTTTTTAAAAACATTGGGTTGTTTTAACCCAGTGTTAACTCAATGAAAAACATTGGGTTGTTTAAACCCAGTGTTAACTCAATGGAATACATTAGGTTGTTTTAACCCGGTGTTAACCCAATGAAAAACATTGGGTTGTTTTAACCCAATTTTAGGTGAAATGTTGAAATACCCAACACTGGGTTGATTTTTTTAAAGAAAATTTTAATTACACTTTTTAATCCAATGGTTGGGTTTGTTTATATTTGACCCAATGTTGGCTTAAAACAACCCAAAGTTTTTTTAAACTACATTTTGAGCAGAAATTAATTCACATTGTAAAAAAAAAAAAGAGAGAGGGAGAGGGACATGGTCGCCTTACATTTTAAAGTTGAATCAATTTACCCCCATGAGCTATTTTAACTTAAATTACATGAAACTGACACAGAACAGCAGGGTGCGAATTACAAGTGGATAATATATTCTTTCAAAAAAATTGGGTTGTTTTAACCCAGTGTTAACCCAATGAAAAACATTGGGTTGTTTTGATTTAATCATGTGTGAGGACTGCATGCATATTTGATATTACACTATAAACCTTTAATGGTATTTATATAACAATGGGTCAAATATGAACAAACCCAACTGTTGAGTGAAAAGTGTCATTTAAATTCAATTAAATAAATAATAAAAAACACCAATGGTTGGATTTGTCCATATTTGACCCAACATTATGTTACAACAACTTAGCATTTACTAGAACGTACATAACGCCAACAAACATCACCACCTGGGTTAAATAAATCTACTTGTTTACTTAAGATGTGTAATTTTGGGGCTGTAAAAAACAACCAGTGCTAAAAGTAGAAAGTTATGGATCAACTTTGTCCTAAAAAGGTCATGCCATAGTTTAAAAATGGGTTGTTTTAACCCAGTGTTAACCCAATGAAAAACAATGGGTTGTTTAAACCCAGTGTTAACCCGATGAAAAACATTGGATTGTTTTAACCCAATTTTAGGTCAAATGTTGAAATACCCAACATTGGGTTGATTTTTTAAAATAATATTTAATTAAACTTTTTAATCCAGTGGTTGGGTTTGTTATATTTGACCCAGTGTTGTGTTAAAACAACCCAATGTTTTTTTAAAGCATATTTTAATTCACTCACATTGTAAAAACAGGACATGGTTGCCTTAAATTTTAAGTAGAATCAATTTAACCCAATGAGCCATTTTAAGTTTACCCTGTGTAAAACGGTGTGTAACAACTGTATAACATGATTAAAATACTCTTGAAAACTCTGGGTTGCCTTAACCCAATGTTGGGTCTAATATACAGCAGACAAAGTAAATGTTGGGTTAAATTTTTCAATTAAATTTAAATTACACTATTTAACCGAATGGTCAGGGTTGTCCATATTTGATGCAACAGTGGGTTACAACAACCCAGCATTGTTTAGTGGGATAAATGTCTGATGGATTTAATATAATTTGATGTTTGTATAAGATATCTGCCAGTGTGGTCACAGATGTATACAGTAACTGATGAGCTAATTTTGTAGAACTGATAAATATTCATGACTTGCACTCTATAAAATAAATGCTGGGTCGTTATAATCCAATGTTCTGGGTCAAATGTTGACAAACCCAGATGTTGTGTAAAACTTGTCATTTTGATTAATTTGAATAAAATAATCCATGTGATAATTTGAATAAAATTGTTCATAAAATTGTCCATATTTGACCCAACATTGGATTACAGCAACCCAGCATTTTTGAAAAGACTACTAAAGTTCCCTAAAGTCATTTTGAAGCATCTTAAGAACAGTAAACAAGATAATAAATGACAGATTTGGGTTTCTAACATGCACGTTACACTGGAAAATGATCATGTGTGAGGACTGCATGCATATTTGATATTACACTATAAACATTTAACAGTATTTATATTCTAACAATGGGTCAAATATGAACAAACCCAACTGTTGAGTTATTGTAGAGTCATTTAAATTCAATTAAATAAATAAACAAGTTGGATTTGTCCATATTTGACCCAACATTATGTTACAACAACTTTGTATCTATGTGAACGTACATAACGCCAAAAAACATCACCACCTGCGTTAAACTTTGTCCTAAAAAGGTCATGCTATAGTTTAAAAATGGGTTGTGTTAACCCAATGAAAAACATTGGGTTGTTTAAACCCAATTTTAGGTCAAATGTTGAAATACCCAACATCGAGTTGATTTTTTAAAATAATATTTTAATTACACTTTTTAATCCAATGGTTGGGTTGGTTTATATTTGACCCAATGTTGGCTTAAAACAACCCAATGTTTTTTTTAAGTATATATTAAGTAGAACTTCACTCACATTGTGAAAAAGGAACATGGTATCCTTAAATTTTAAGTAGAATCAATTTAACCCAATGAGCCATTTTAAGTTTACCCAGTGTAAAACGGTGTGTATAAACTGTACAACATGATTAGAATACTCTTGAAAATGCTGGGTTGCCTTAACCCAATGTTGGGTCTAATATACAGTAGACAAACACAATTCTGGATTACTTTTCTCAATTAAATTCAAATTATACTATTTAACCCAATGGTCAGGGTTGTCCATATTTGATGCAACAGTGGGTTACAACAACCCAGCATTGTTCAGTGTGATAAATGTCTGACGGATTTAATATAATTTGACGATATCTGTCAGTGTGGTCAAAGTGTGGTTTATATTTTAGAACTGAGAAATATTTATGACTTGCACTCTAAAAAAATGCTGGGTTGTTATAATCCAATGTTGGGTCAAATGAAGTGAAATACCAATGTTGTGGGAAAAACTTGTAATTTTGATTAATTTGAATAAAATTTACCCAACATTTTGTTCCATATTTGACCCAACACTGGATTACAACAACCCAGCAGGGTGTTTAATCTATCAGAAAAGACGACTAAAGTTCCCTAAAGAACAGTAAATAAGAAAATAAATGACAGATTTGGGTTTTAAATGTTCAATTAAATAAATTTAATTAAATAAATTCAATTAAATAAATAATAAAAAACACCAACGGTTGGATTTGTCCACATTTGACCCAACATTGTGTTACAACAACTTAGCATTTACTAGAACGTACATAACGCCAACAAACATCACCACCTGGGTTAAATAAATCTACTTGTTTACTTTAGATGTGTAATTTTGGGGCTGTAAAAAGCAACCAGTGCTACAAGGAGGAAGTTATGGATCAACTTTGTCCTAAAAAGGTCATGCCATAGTTTAAAAATGGGTTGTTTTAACCCAGTGTTAACCCAATGAAAAACATTGGATTGTTTTAACCCAATTTTAGGTCAAATGTTGAAATACCCAACATTGGGTTGATTTTTAAAAAATAATATTTTAATTAAACTTTTTAATCCAGTGGTTGGGTTTGTTTGTTTATATTTGACCCAATGTTGGCTTAAAACAACCCGATGTTTTTTAAAGTATATTTTAAGTAGAAATTTACGCATTGTGAGAAAAGGGACATGGTTTCCTTAAATTTTAAGTAGAATCAATTTAACCCAATGAGCCATTTTAAGTTTACCCAGTGTAAACGGTGTGTATAAACTGTAAACATGATTAATATACTCTTGAAAATGCTGGGTTGCTTTAACCCAATGTTGGGTCTAATATACAGTAGACAAACATAATTCTGGGTTACTTTTCTCAATTAAATTCAAATTATACTATTTAACCCAATGGTCAGGGTTGTCCATATTTGATGCAACAGTGGGTTAAAACCACCCAGCATTGTTTAGTGTGATAAATGTCTGACGGACTTAATATAACTTGATGATATCTGCAAGCGTGGTCAAAGATGTATAACTGATGAGGTTATTTTTTAGAACTGATAAATATTCATGACTTGCACTCTAAAAAAAATGCTGGGTTGTTTTAATCCAATGTTGGGTCAAATGTACACAAACCCAAATGGGTAAAAACTTATTTATTTTAATAAAATTAACCCAACATTGGGTTTGTCTATATTTGACCCAACATAGGATTACAACAACCCAGCAGTGTGTGTAATCTGTCTGAAAAGACCACTAAAGTTCCCTAAAGTGACTTTGTAGCATTGTAAGAACAATAAATAAGATAATAAATGTCAGATTTGGGTCTCTAACACGCACGTTACATTGGAAAATGATCATTTGTTAGGAGTGCCTGCAAATTTGATATTACACTATAAATATTTAATGGTATTTATATTTTAACAATGGGTCAAATATGAACAAACCCAACTGTTGAGTTAAAAAGTGTCATTTAAATTCAATTAAATAAATAAAAAACACCAATGGTTGGATTTGTTCATATTTGACCCAACATTAAGTTACAACACCTTAGCATTTATTAGAACACACATAAACAAATTTCCGCCAACAAACATCACCACCTGCATTAAATAAATCTACTTGTTTACTTTAGATGTGTAATTTTGGGGGCTGTAAAAAGCAACCAGTGCTACAAGGAGGAAGTTATGGATCAACTTTGTCCTAAAAAGGTCATGCCATAGTTTAAAGTCAGACTCTAGAGGCGGGTCTTGTGTGCTGATTGGCTGAGAGGCAGGAGAGGGGCGGGTGCTCACCCTGTAGACTGCTCCCATTGGTGCTGATGCAGGTGGGGGGCGGGGAGCTCTGTGGCCGGACGACCGCCGCGAAGGCGCTCTTCTGTTTGACTGCAGAGATCATATGGACAGGAGAGAATGAGAAAGGGCCCGCAGACAGACAGATGGAGGAGTGAGGCTCCAACAGAGGACTGGAGGGGGTGACTGAAACACACACGCACACACACACACATGCAAACAAACACACACACACAGATGAGTGGGTCATGCCGACTGTTAGAGGGTTAATTGAAGGGGAGGGCGATGGCATGGGGATGAAACCGTGTGCTACACCTGCATGGCAAAGTTGATCCATAACTCAGAACCCAGTGATTTACAGTGCGTCAGTGCAGTCCACATGTTCAACTATTATTAGTTCTGACATGCGGTCGGCTGCGTGCTCTAATCGGAAAAGCACCGCTAATAATCCTGGCGCTCTCAATCTGAGCCTTCCCACCAAAAGAACCCACAGTGAGTTTCTCTTCAATGAAATTCCAATGGAAAGCTCTCGCCAGCTTCTCATAATGAGGGGAAAGCACAGAAACCTGCCGCAGAAACAGCGCTGGCCTGCCTGCCAAACAAGTGCCAATCACACACCATACAGCTGTAGGAGATCCAGTGCATCAACAGGCAGTGTGTAAACCTTGGCTGTAATGTGTAATGCTGATTCTGATCGAGTCTACGCCTCTCGAAATGCCAGAGAACATCAGCGGTGTTTCCATCCAACTGCTTTAAGTGAAGTATGAAGAAGACATGCTTAATGGAATATGTATCAACAAATCCAATTCATGTTTATTTCTCTAGCGCTTGTACAGTGTAGATGGTGTCGCAGCAGCTGAACACAGACGTTCTAGTGAACTGAAGTGGTGTCAGTCCTGTGTTCAGAGTGTTCAGTTCAGTGTGGTGTAATCTGCTGAAAGTCCAAACACTGAGTAGCAGATCCAGCGATGCGCAGCTCCACACGTGCCAAAATCATTCATTCATTCCCTTTCTTTTCGGCTTAGTCCCTTTATTAATCCAGGGTCGCCACAGCGGAATGAACCGACAACTTATCCAGCATTTGTTTTACGCAGCGGATGCCCTTCCAGCCACAACCCATCACTGGGAAACACCCATACACCCTCATTCACACACATACATTCATTCATTCATTTTTTTGTCGGCTCAGTCCCTTTATTATTCTGGGGTCGCCACAGCGGAATGAACCGCCAACTTATCCAGCAGTGAATGCCCTTCCAGCCGCAACCCATCTCTGGGAAACATCCATACACACTTATTCACACTCATACACTATGCACAATTAGCCAATTCAGTGTTTGGACTGAAACCGGAGCACCCGGAGGAAACCCACACCAACACGGGGAGAACATGCAGACTCCACACAGAAACACCAACTGACCCAGCCGAGGCTCGAACCAGAGACCTTCTTGCTGTGAGGCGACAGCATTACCTACTGCACCACTGTGTTGCCCGTGCCAAAATCACACTTTAAAAAATGTTGGGTTGTTATAACCCAACATTGGGTCAAATAAGAACAAACTAATTTGTTTTCTATTAAATTTAAAAAATTTTAACCCAGTGGTTGTGTTTGTTCATATTTTACCCAATGTTGGGTTACCAAAGCTATTTTTAAGAGTTTCAGAAAGTAATCAAATTAGGAGATCTGATGCTTAAAGAAAACAACAAGTATCTGTCATTGTGGTCAAAAAGGTGTAATTGTTGGGTTATTTTTTCTGTCCTGAACGTTGGGTTGTTTATAACCCAATTTTCGGTTAAATATCCACAATTTCAATGATGTTGGGTTAATTTAATTTCAATTAAAACTTTAATCAATTAAAGAAATCCTTAATGGAATAAATGCTTGAGTACTGAGTGGCGCAGTGGTTAGCGCTGTCGCCTCACAGCAAGAAGGTCGCTGGTTCGAGCCTCGGCTAAATCAGTTGGTGTTTCAGTGTGGAGTTTGCATGTTGTCCCTGCGATCGTGTGGGTTTCCTCCGGGTGCTGCAGTACAGGTGAATTGGGTAAGCTAAATTGTCCGTAGTGCATGTGTGTGAATCACAATGTGTGGGTGTTTTCCAGTGATGGGTTGCAGCTGGAAGGGCATCCGCTGCGTAAAACTAATGCTGGATAAGTTGGCGGTTCATTCCTCAGTGGTGACCCCAGATTAATAAAGGGACTAAGCTGAAAAGAAAATGAATGAATGAGCAGGATAAACCTTTGATTTGATAGGGAAAATGTGCATAGTCTATGATGTAAACGTGAATGAATGCGCTTCATCAGTGTGTGTGTGAGTTTTCACAGATAGAAATGTGTGTGTGAGGGTCTTTGCGTCATTAATGTTGGTTTGCGGCTCTCCATTGTTGCAGATCTGAAATATCAGCCCTCCGTCAGTCCATCATCACAGTGCTTCAGTCTTCTTCTTCTATTATTATTCCTCCAGAACTGTCTTGACCATCAGTCTGCACTCCGTCTCACGTCTCCAGAAGCCACCGCGTTCATAGCGTTTGGTCTTGGTCTTCTGAGGCAGAACAAACACCTCAGTGGAGAATCCCAGCAGCGCAAAAGATACACTCCTCTCAGTGAGACCTGTGCCGGAGCAGCAGGAGCCGAGGAGGTGATGCTCTACTCTGCATCACTGACTGTAAACGCTGCTTTATTGACTAATGATTAATGTGATATTACAGTTTGCACATCAATTTAATTGCATCTTTGGATGGAAACACAACTACTGTATTGATGAGTGTGTGAGCGAAGCATGGAGGAGCTGTTAATGTGTTAGGAGATGAGAGAACATGAGTTAGTTCAGATGGAGACAACACACACACATACACAACCTTTCTCCTCAGACACAACAACACACCCTCAGATGAGCTGCCCACACAAATCCACCTTTACACTGAGAGTGGTCAAGTTTAGCCGGTTAAACTCAACCCAACATGCACTGTGCACATGACGTGTGTTGCTGTTCAGTCAGTGTGTGTTCGTAGGGATAGCGCTTCTATGTTGGTCCAGTGGTTTTATCCACTACATAAAAGTTTGGATATTATCTTGAGTCTTTTGTTCACACCAAGGACTACAACTCGACTATACTACTGTATCAGGGACGGGCATAAATACATCAAAATGTATATTTTAAAATAAAATATATCAATTGTAAGTGTATAAATAAACCACTAAATACAGCAGCCACAAATATATCTAAATAAAATACTGTATTTTGTATTTTTACAAGGGAGCATGACATTTCATCACAAACGTTCAATCAATAGACCTATTGGATCCGTCCCTTGCCCATTTAACTGATTTAGGCTGCATTAACACTGCAGGTCTTGATTATCAATTCTGATTTTGTGCCTGTATCTGATGTTTTGATGACCTGCTTACATCATCTTTTAAAAGTGACTCGTATCTGATTGTCTGCATTTACACTGCACACGGCAAAGGCACAATGACATGGGGAAAAAAAAGAGCGGGCGCTGACTGACAGCTGATAATAAAAGAGCGCTCTTTCCTCCATTGCTGTATTTAATCTGTTTGCAGGATTTCATGTGGTAACGCTTCATTTCGATGGTCCATTTGAGTATTAGTAGACTGTCTGCTTAATATCTGCTGATGCTGACATTTAACAGTCCTTCAACAGACCTTTAACTGACTATAAGAAACATTGCAAGTACATGTCAACTTACACTAAACCCAACCCCAACCCTAACAGTCTACTTATAACCTAATGAGAATTAGTTGGCATGTAGATGCAAGGTAACTTAAATTCAACAAACGGACCATCAAAATAAAGTGTGACCTGTTTTTTCTGCAATTGTACTCTTCAAAACATAACATAAAACACGATACCTCAACAAAACGTTGGGAGTTTTTGACCAGTAGACTGGATTATTAATATATATTTTGTCTCATCCTGATTAACTATGTCAAAGTTTGTCATTAACTTTAAAGAGCTCCTGCAGATTTTATTTTGTCTACGTATCGCCACTGAAGGAGTTTTGCTATATTGTCTGTCTTATTTTCCTGTCTGATTTTGACCTGCTCCTGACTTTACACCTGCTGTTTGTCTGTTTTTTATGTGTGATGGATAATTTCCATCCATACTCCAAAAATCGATCAGCTTCTTCAATATAAATAAATTTTCTAGTCTGATCTCAAGCTCTGGCAAATAACTGAGCAACAATCAGAGGCTGCGTTTTTAAGACATCATCATGTAGACTTTTTACAAAGTATTTTACAGTATTTTGAAAATACAAAAATACAAGAAACTAAAGTATTCTGACACAAAATACTGAGCCATTATCAAAAAACACAAGTCACAAAATACTATTTTGCATTTAACATACTCTAGTTCAAAACGTCTGTTTTACCGCCGCAGGTGCCGCCGCGGCAGCGGTATAAAGTGCGCCAACAGCTTTTGGCCGCTGGGTGGCGCTTTAACCATAGATTTTCAGCTTTGCTTTTCCACAGAGTACGACACTATACTGTAAGTGTACTGCACCTTATGTGAAAGGATGTTCAATTAATTTATAATTTTGTTGGTTTGTTTTAGTTTTCTTACCAATAAACATAATTTTACATTATAGAAAAGATACGATCCATGGTGAGAAGTAGCTCTAGGCTGCAAAAATTAAGCAGATATAAGAATTAAGTTCTTTAGCCTTTATAGTGCCCTATTAAATTGCGTTGGGGTGAAAATAACTTTTTGATTTGTTTGACCATCATGGTTTGTTTGACCATCATGCGCACAAGATATGAAAACCACAGGACAGCACAAAATAATATTAATGTTATCCAGCCGATGGAGCGCGTCCCCTGATCGCATTATAACTTATTTGCTTAATCAATAATTATTATTTATTATAGGCTAGGTTACAAATATTTGACCAACTGCCACAACATGTAAAACACTCAAAATAGGTTCCCTTTTGCTATTAGTGGCGGTTATAAAGTTAAATGGGCATATCAGCACTCAAAGTTAGCCGCATGTTCATTCTCTCCTCATTTCTCTTTCACACGCAGGCAGAGCGGACAGCCTGCATAAAGAACAAATCCGCTTGTTTAAAAGAAAATTATATCCACGAAAGTCAAATATTAAGCTAATAATATTTCCATAATGATGCGTTGTGCTTTGACTGGATATCTAGATTAAAAGCAAAATTATAACCTGTTGCATGTCATAGGCTAGCCTATAATGTGGAAAAATATAATTCACAATGCAGCGACAATCCTGGTCTGCATATAATATATCTATACATTTAGATCTTTAATAGATCTTTAATATTCATTAAACACAATGTAGACGTTTATACATGTATCATAAATACTGCCCATCCCTGCATACTACTACACTATATTTACTTTGTTGTAGTTGTAACAGTTGTGGTTTATTAAAATCACACTATTAAACTTACATTTAAAAATTGATGTGAATAAAAGAAACATGGATTGAATTATTTTCAATTATTCGATGATAACAGAATGATAAAACCTGACTTTAAAGCATCAGATGATGAAAGTCCGGCATGCACATGTCTCCTCATGCATCGGTGTGCATGCTCTGTTATCACTCTTGGTGTGAACGATGCTTTTATGCATCTGACTGCAGTCTCCTTCTCCCTGAAAGCTGGATTGTGCAGACTGTGGTGTGTTTGAGTGACGGGGACACTCACTTGCGTATGGAGAGTTTGCAGCGGAGCCGTTGAGGAAGCTCGGGGATCCCGGCACGCCCAAGTTGGTCATTCCAGCGGCTCCGTATCCGTTCATGGTGGAGGTGATGGTGTTGTAGTTGGACTGCTGCGGTGTGGAGCTCGGCACGTACCCGCGAGGAGACACGCTGTTAGAGTTACGAGAGTAACCTGGAATACAGCACAGGGTAGAACAGATCAGAGGAGAGGAGGAGTAACTGATGAGGAGCTGGTGAATTATTTGACCCATATGGACATTTTTACAGTAATGCAGAGTCAATTCTGTAGTGTCTTTGAATCATGCTATAGACAGTGTACTTGAATTAATCTCCTGTGGTGATTCTACAGTTGCTATGGTAACACAATTATAGAAATTAATCTGTTGTGGTGATTCTACAGTTGCTATGGTAACAAAACAACTATAGTAGTTAATCTGTTGTGGCGATTATACAGTTGCTATGGTAACACAACAACTACAGTATTTAATCTGCTGTGGTGATTCTACAGTTGCTGTGGTAACACAACAACTACGATATTCAATCTGTTGTGGTGACTCTACAGTTGCTACGGTACCACAACTCTCGGAATTAATCTGATGTGGTGATTCTACAGTTGCTATGGTGACACAACAACTATAGTATTCAATCTGTTGTGGTGATTCTACAGTTGCTATGGTAACACAACAACTATAGTAATTAATATGATGTGCTGATTCTACAGTTGCTATGGTAACTCAACAACTATAATAGTTAACATGTTGTGGTAATTCTGCAGCTACTATGGTAACATAACTATAGAAATTAATCTGCTATGGTGATTTTATAGTTGCCATAGTAACACAAAAATGATAGACGTTATTATGTTGTGGTGATTCTACTGTTGTTATGGAAACAACTACTATAGAAGTCAATCTGGTGTAGTGATTTACAGTTGCCACGGAAACAAAAACTATAGCTGTTTTGGTGTTTCTACAGTTGCTATGGTAACACAACAACTATAGAAGTTAATCTGTTGTGGTGGTTCAAAGGTTGCAATGCTTACACAACAACTATAGTAGATAATCTTTTGTGCTAATTCCAAAGTTGTTATGGTAACACAACAGCTATAGTAAAGTAGTAATCTGTTGTGTTGATTTTACAGTTGCCATGGTAACAAAACCTATAGCAGTTAATCTGTCGTGGTGATTCTACAGTCGCCATGATAACACAACAACAAACAGTACATAATCTGTTGTAGTGATATCACAGTTGCTATGGTAACACAACAACTATACCCGTTAATCTGTCGGGGTGATTCTACAGTTGCCATGGTAACACAACAACAATAGTAACACAACAACAAATAGTACATAATCTGTTGTGGTGATACCACAGTTGCTATGCTAACACAACAACTATAGTAGTTAATCTTTCGTGGTGATTCTACAGTTGCCATGGTAACACATAAACAATATTAACGCAACAACAAAAGTAAATAATCTGTTGTGGTGATTCTACAGTTGCTATGCTAACAAAACAATGGTAGTAGTTAATCGGCTGTGGTGATTCTACAGTTGCTATGGTAACACAACAACTATAGTAGTTAATCTGTTGTGGCCATTATACAGTTGCTATGGTAACACAACAACTATAGTAGTTAATCTGTTGTGGCGATTTTACAGTTGCTATGGTAACAAAACAATTATAGTAGTTAATTTGTTGTGGCGATTATACAGTTGCTATGGTAAGAAAACAACAATAGTAGTTAATCTGTTGTGGCGATTCTACAGTTGTTATGGTAACACAACAACTATAGTAGTTATTCTGTTGTGGTGATTATACAGTTCCTATGGTAACAAAACAAAAATAGTAGTTAATCTGTTGTGGCGATTATACAGTTGTTATGGTAACAAAACAACTATAGTGGTTAATCTGTTGTGGGGATTCTACAGTTGCTATGGTAACAAAACAACTATAGTAGTTAATCTGTTGTGGTGATTCTACAGATGATATGGTAACACAACAACTACAGTAGTTAATCTGTTGGGGCGATTATACAGTTGTTATGGTAATACAAAAACTATAGTAGTTAATCTGTTGTGGTGATTCTACAGTTGCTATGGTAACAAAACAACTATAGTGGTTAATCTGTTGTGGCGATTATACAGTTGCTATGGTAACACAAAAACTACAGTAATATAAACACCTGGCCAATACTGTAGTTTTCTACAACTGTAGGGTACATTATACTACAATACACCACAGTTTACTAAAGCATATTACAATGTTTCTTACAGTTTATCAGAGCTAGTTTGACTTCAGCAACAGGCTGGTAATCAAAACAACACAGTCGCGGATCAGTCCCGAACAGAGTGTTCTTACAGAAACACCATACTCTTGTTTGTATGTTCTGTTTTTCCAGAAATGTTCATAGTCTGCCAGAACTAAAGAGGAAGTTGACTTGGCATATATCCCCTTTCACTCTCTGGGCTTTAAGAGTAACTACTATATAAAACAACAAAAATGCATAAAAATAAGTGTAAAAGTGTTTAAAAAGGGCACATCAAAACAGTTATAGCCATTAACCTGTTTCTTATTTAACATCAGATAAACAAGCCTCCAGTCTGTGTTATTTTCGTAGATTTTACATACGTTTTACTGTACATTTCCCGAATAAATTCCCCTTTAAAGTAGTTTTTTTGTATTTTAACAATGTAAATACATGTGTTACAAATGTGCAATACTTATTACAATACAAGTGTAGTTTTTAAAACTGTGTTTTATATGTTTTTGTTTATTAATTTAATGATAAAATTATTTTTCAATCACTAACTAGTGAAATAAATACATATTAATATGAATATACAATTTATTAGGTTAACTTTTTACATTTATTTCAAGAAGAACTGCTTATGAATCCATGCTAATTATCATCAGTGTTTGATCTGATGCATTTCAAACAGAAAATCACATTTCATCATGATCAACTTATCCATCTACACTTAAAAAAACAAATGCATTTAGCTATTAGTGTTGAAACAATGACCTTTAAATGTATATATAGTATTATTAGTTTACATACAGTATTATTGTAATAATTAGAATTATTATAATGACTAATTCAGCTAAAAATTCATTTACTCATTCATTTTCCTTCAGCTTAGTCCCTTATTTATCAGGGGTCGCCACAGCGGAATGAACCGCCAACTATTCCAGCATGTGTTTTATGCAGTGGATGCAACCCAGTACTGGGAAACACCCATACACACTCATACACTACGGCCAATTTAGTTCATCAATTCCCCCATGTGTTTGGACTGTAGGGGAAACCGGAGCACCCAGACCCGACAGAAACACCAACTGACCCAGCCGGGACTCAAACCAGCGACCTTCTTGCTGTGAGGTCACAGTACTAACCACTGAGCCACCCTTAGCTAAAAATAACTATAGTAAATTCATTCACTCATTCATTTTCTTGTCGGCTTAGTCCCTATATTAATCCGGGGTCGCCACAGCGGAATGAACCACCAACTTTTCCAGCATATGTTTTATGCAGCGGATGCCCTTCCAGCTGCAACCCATCTCTGGGAAACACCCACACACACTCAATCACACTCATACACTACGGAAAATTTTGCCTACCCAAATATACCACATGTCTGTTGACTCGTAGGGGAAACCGGAGCACTCGGAGGAAACCCACACCAACACGGGGAGAACATGCAAACTCCACACAGAAACACCAAATGACCCAGCCGAGACTCAAACCAGCGACCTTCATGCTGTGAGGCGAACGGGCTACCCACTACGCTACCATGGCGCCATATCGTAAATTATAGTATCAAAATATAACAGATACGTAATAGTATTTTCTGTGTTGACTGACAGCTCAGCATCTCTTCTGTCAGTCACATGACCTTCATCATCATCATCATCATCATC
>CAIGQQ010027071.1:0-22627 GCA_903798035.1 Danio albolineatus | reverse complement strand
AGGTGCAGAGAATTGTGTCAAACAGCCATGTGTGTATGGATTATCCTCATGTCCATGCAAATGTAGTCAATGATGTGGTGAGTCCCTGTCTAATGCCCTTGTAATACAAAAAGCTTAAAATCATACTTAATGGGGTCATTTGACATTCAGTATTTGCCACAGGTTTTCTGCGACGTGATGGGGTGGGGTAGGGCATTTTTTTTTTCTTACTGTAAAAAAATATATTATGCCTAAGAAGAGTCTTTGTAACCCACCTATATCAGCGTGTGTGTGCGCTGAGTGTGCCCGTGAGCGTAGACAGGTCTTAATGAGTCTAAAAACAATAGGCTGCCATAGCCATGTTAGTATGTGAATGGGTCTTGCAGCACCGCATACCCAAGCACCCAAGCCATTATTAGTTGCCCAGTGCCATTGTTCTTCCACTCATGAGAGAGGAACGTTGACCTTTCAAAGGCTGGACTGGAGAGGTAACAGCTGCCACCAACAGATAATTAGCCTGCTACAGCTGTGGCAGCTATATTACAGGCCAAAAGCTGCAACCCACTGGGTTCCAGACGGATGGTATTTTACTAAAACTCTTGGTGTTATGTCATTTCAATAAAATATAAATTGAGGAGTTCCCAGATTTCCCCCACATGGATTGTGGAGAGTATGATCTACATTGTAAAAAATACAACTTGACAAATGTTGAAATTGCTTGGTTTTTTTTGTTGGTTCAGCAAAAATCTGTAAAAAAATCTGTACAACTACATTTAACACATTCAATCAACTTAAACAAAGATTTTATTCTTTAAGTTAAAAAGATGAGTTTTGTGAGCAACACTTTGCTAGTTCATCCAAAAAAGCTTCTGCCAACTTGTTTTTTTGTGTTAAGTCAATCTCTGACTTTTTTTATGCAACATACAAGTAACATAACCTTTTGTTTATTAAAAAAAGGTTTTAAACATGTTAAATGTTCTAAAAAAAGAATAATCAATTGCCGTATAGAACCTTTCATAGTTTGTATTAAAAAGTAAATGCTGAGTGAAAATAATATTATTATAATATATATTATTATAATAATAATTATTATTATTATTAATACAATAATAACCATTGTTATTCTTCACATTGTTATTAAAACAAAACCAAAAAAAAAAACACTACAATATTTATAGTAACTTCATTTGAAACTTAATTTGCAGTTCAACTTTATTTGGTGCACATCTGCAGTTATGTACATTTTCATCTCGCGTTTACTTAGTACCCTGTACAAAAAGATATGGAGCATACTTTTATTATCCAATATTTATAAATAAACCAAGCACTCAAAATATGTTTACGCATCATTCTCTGAGCTAAACCACGCCCTCGTTACGCGATGGTTGTGCTTACGTAACGTCAACATCTCAGTGCGGGAAAACTTTCTAAAGGATTGAACTTCGATGGGGAAAAGGCAACGCGTGGAAGAGCGATCTTAATAGTAAGTGTTCCAAGATTGTTGTTCTTTGTTTAAGACACTTTATCTATTTTTTTTTGCTAACTTTGTAAGTTATTAACGTCCATGGACGTTTCAATTGAACTGTGAACTTTAACCCTGATCTGTCAAGGTTTAAAAATTAACCTTATGGATTTATTTCTGTGAATGATTTTGATATGCAAACTGTGTGATATTTAGCAAAGGCTTCTTATATGTTAATATGATATAATTTCCGGGTGTTTGTTGTTTGTCTTCGACGAATATACATTTACATTAGATTTCAGTTGTGGCGGGTTAGACAGCCACTCCCACTAGCCACTTTGGCTGGCTAAAACTCATTTTAATTACCAGTGCTGGCTCGTCACAACAGATTAGCCTGTTAGTTTATGACCGTTTGTCTATATGCGTGTAAATGTGATCTTAGAATCGAGAAGCAGCATGACTGACAAAAACAGCTCTTCGCGCGAGCAAAGGATCACGCGCACGGTGAGACAGGCTTTCCTTTTGCCCACTACGAGCCCCATTCACACGGGGCGTCAGCGTCAACGCTTCCCATTCACTTTGAATGGGTGACGTCAGGCGTTGCCGAACTACATTCTGGATCCGTCGGCGCCGCTTCAGCGGTGTTGCTCGCTACAGGAGTTGAGAATTTCTCAACTTTTCAAGCGCCAACGGAAGCGTCAGCAATCAGATCGCTGTATGCAAATACACCAGCTCATACAGTAGCCGATTGTTGACTAACTTTATTGGCTGACGCTGCTATGACGATCGCGTCAGCCCCAACTTCAGACACGCCCCTTGTCAAGCGTTGACCCTGAAGCCTCGTGTGAATGGGTCGTTAGTAAACAGCAGCAGTTTTTGTCGCTTTCACTTTAACCATTCTAAGTTTAAACAGATTATTAATTGGCCTAACATTAACCGTGTGCACGGCATCATCCTTCCATTATCGTGCACGGAATGTTTTTTACCTGCTTTCTTTTGTTTGCTGTTATTCTTTGTTTATATAGTTCAATAATCATCTTTTACAATAATATTGCTTTAATATGTTGTTGTATGCAGAGTGAACTGCTGATGTAAGATTCTGAGCCAGAACAGACCACTGTGCATTGTTTTAGATGCGTGAGAATATATATATTTTTAAATCTCAATTGAATTATTGAATAAAAAGTGTATGTATACAGCAGTATTTAGCGTGTTTTGACACATTATTTAAAATTTATGACAAGAAACTAATTAGTTTGGTGTGGCCAGAGAAGGAAATGGGTAAATCCTTAGTGTGTTGAGCCCTGAAAAGTCCTGTGAAAGAAAACTAATTGCAATGCCAAAGTCAAATTTATGCATATAAAATATATTTTCCCAACAACAAAATTGTGGCTAGTGAAAATGGTGAGTGGCTAGTAACGGTGGAAAACTACTAGTCGCAGTGGCTGGTGATTAAAAAAGTTGTCAATGTCAAGCCCTGCAGTCATGTAAAGTCATCTTTTAGTTCAAGGTGCACCTAAATGTGTGCAGATGCGGCGCTTAGTGATTATTCACATAATCTCTCTTTTGTTATGTGATTAAAGAGCGTAAAGATTGAGGGAATATTCCATTATCGTAAATCACATCCACGTGGTTCTTAAAGTGACAGCGCGTATATTCCAACTGCTTATTATTAATCAAATAAAAATCAAAATAGGGCGACACGGTGGCACAGTAGGTAGTGCTGTCGCCTCACAGCACGAAGGTCGCTGGTTCGAGCCTTGGCTGGATCAGTTATCATTTCTGTGTGGAGTTTGCATGTTCTCCCTGTGGTTGCGTGGGTTTCCTCCGGGTGCTCCGGTTTCCCCCACAAGTCCAAAGATATGCGGTACAGGTGAATTGGTTAAGCTAAATTGTCCGTAGTGTATGTTTGTGTATGAAAAGATAAAGGGGCTAAAATACAAGATTTTTGAGTTTCAACAGTCAGCTGATTTAACTGACACAGAACAGCTATGCGTACGTGATGTTGTTTTGCGTTATAAAGTTTATTTAAGCTCTAACGCAGTAATATTGTTTTTTTTTTCTTTATCAAAGTGCCTTTCAACTATGCTGTGTTTTTTTTTAACATCCGTTGCACCTGGACTCTTAATTATTGATGATGCAAACGCGCGCTTCATAGTCGATCTATCTACGGAAAAAAGGCTCTCTTTTTTCTCACATATTTGAAATATTCGGCCGTCATTCTTGCCTTTTAAGACCCAGCGGAGACATCAACCCGGAATCGCGTCCAGTCCTGGCTAAGGTATGTTGTCTTTTTAATAAAAACATTATCCTTTGGCTAGGATACTATATTGTAACATCTAAATGCTAATATAAACACATAAATATGCTACATTTTATTCAGGAAGTTGCTGGTTTTCCCAAGAAGTACGGAATCGGAGCATTATATTATTAGTTATTATTCGCCGCTAGAGGGTGCTGAATGGATCGCAACGTTTCTTTCTGTAGTCAAGAAGAACTCATCCTGGACGAGAGCAGAAGCTTGCTATATCATCTTTTATCAGAAGAGGATTCGTTGTCCATTTCAAGGTAGGTACTTGATTATTAACTACTGACAGTTAAATGTTATTATTACTGTTTGTCTGTACTATATTAAAGGCCCTGAAAATTGCATTTTCCCTACATCTTATACTAATCTACAGGGATGAAACCACACCCTGATAATGTTAGATGCTAATAGTAATGTTTAATCAGTTAAATATGTCATACAACAATTAAATATAGCCTATATATATAGATATAGAAATGTATGTATGTGTGTGTGTATAAAAGAATTGTAACATTTATGTAACATTTGTATAATAATAATACAAGCCCTTAAACATGCATTGTCCTTGCACTGTTTTCAGTTCAGGTGAGATTTTAGTGATGCTGTGACCACTGAACTAATAATTGTTGTCTGTCAGCTCACGTTAATTTGTGGTTTAATCTTTTCTTTTTGTTTGTTTACTGTAGGTTGCGCTAGACTGAGCGAGCATTGGACCTCCTTGATAATCTTGTTGAAAGGTGAGAAAACAACAGCTCTGTATTTTCTAATTTTACATGATGTAAAAATGCACCGATACGCACACACTTAAGCAATATATTGTAAAGGTGTCTTTACTTCACCATATTTCTTAAAATCAAATGATACATTTGTAATTCTTCTGTAAATGCATTTATACATCTCTTAACAGCACTGGCAGTGTGTAAAGACACAAATTCCTCTTTCAGAAATGCTTTTGTGCCTTATTTGAGTGTGAATATGGTATTAGACTCTGTATCAGGCATGAGGCCACAGGTACGTACTGATGACTGATAGAGTCTAAGCACATTTCAGAAAATTCTGAACTCCTGGAACAGTTGACCAAATAAATTGAGATCTTACAGACATTAACCTATTTATATTAATCGTTGTGTTATGACAGTTTACTGACAGTTTCCAGTTATTCCAGTAGAAATCTGTGATCAGGAGTTTCTCTGTTTTGCAAGTTTCTGGGCATGTGAATTAAGCACACTGATGGACATCAGTGCACAATTGACCATGTAAAATGGACCTTATTTGCCCACCAAATTTGCAAATGTGATGCACAGAACTCACATAAAAGACCAATCCTGCAGCTAAAAGTGCATGCACATTTTCATAGTTTTTTTTCTCTCTCTCTCTGTTTAAGATACCCCTGGAGATGATCAACTGCAGCCTTCCAGTTATCAGTTCTCCATTGTTAAACTGGGTAAGTACATTATTTTTGTTGTTGTTTGGTCCTGCATACATGTGCAAATTTACAATTTAACATTTCTGTTTTAAGGTTGAAGCAAACATGATTTGGTAAATGGAGGAGTAGAAGCAGCAGAGGCGAATCCATCATGTCCTGGAGCTGGGTCAGTTGGCATTGCTGTGTGGAGTTTGCATGTCCCCCACAGTCCAAACACATGCAGTATAGGTAAATTTATTAAGTTAAAATGACTGTAGTGTACGAGTGTGAATGGGTGTATGGGTGTTTCTCACTGTAGACCAAGAATGGTTTAGTTACCTATATTGTTCAAAATATCATGTTATGTGTTCATCTGAGGAGAGATTTAGAACAAGGGGAGGGTGAATTAATTATGACAGAATTTCCATTTTTGTGTAAAATATCCCTTTTAATAAATCCAGTGTACTGTTTGTGTGGCATGGATTTAAGTGCTGTTTTTGTTTATTTATTTTTAGATTGCTCAGGACGGGTATTTTATACCCACACACACCAAAGATAAAGTTTTTAAGGTTTGGGGAGATGCGTCACTGCGGATTCTCTCATAGAGAACCTTGGATCTACCAGTTCAAGCAAACATTTCATCTGGTGAGAATATCCTGTATAACAGCTCTGTTTTAATCCTAATTTGTAGCATTTCACCTTTGATATAAGAGGCTTGTTTTGAGTTTAATTATTGTGTTTTTTCTGTTTGATATAAAGACAGCCTTGGAGATCCCGCTTTGGAGATGGTGCTTTAACAACTCTGCCAGCTGTCCTTTCTCCACTGCCATACAGATTGTGCGACCCTCATACCAGGAGGCAAAACAAGAATTTGTTGATTTGCAACCTCTAGGTGCAATATTTATGACAATAAAATTTAGACATTATCTAATTCTTGTGTGTATACTTGTATTTCATTCAGTACTTAGAGGAGGAGCAGCAACAGAGACAAAACCCTCTTGCTGCTTAGGGATAATCTAAACTGCTCTCAGGCGGTTGTTATTGTGGGAGGGGTGGCACTGAATTCATGGATTTAAATAAAACATTGCCAATGTATTAGAAGCTGTGCTTTTGTATTTACATATAAAGATGACGACTACTTAATAATATAATATTAATAATAATTTATTACTATATAGTGGTTAAGCCACTTGTCAAAATAACCCAACAAATTAGTTATTTTTGTAACCCAAATAGTTGGGTTAACCTTAACAACCCAATGGATTGGGTTAAAATAACCCAACAGAAGGTCGATGCCAAATTAACCCATCATTGGGTTACCTGTTGGGTTATTATTAACCCAACTGTTTTAAGTGAGTAGATTTGACTGCATGCTGTGAACTTGTGCGTTTGGAGATAAGGACATGTAATCTTTTTTTTGTTTACTTAATATTAGGGCTGTGCAATATGGACAAAATAATCATATTGCGATTTTTGGAACGAATATTGCGATTGTGATTTTATTTGTGATTTTTGGCAGCTGTTTTTGCTTCTTCAAACGTGCTACATACACGCATTTTAAATGTATTCAGTGCACAAGAAGTGCAAAACAAAACATTTCACAATGAAATAACATAGTATTAAGTTTAATAAATAAAACTGCAGTAAAACTGTCTTTAAAAACATAAAATAAATGAAGATGAACTAACTTTAACTCTAGTTAAAAACAGACAGTACACAGCAGCACTCACTGCTGGATCAACAAAACTAATAAATTGTCTTAAAAACCGACAACATGAACAAATAAAGATGAACTAACCTCAATTCCAGTCAGAACAATAAATAAAAACTAACGTAAATCAAAACTTCCTATTCGGTTCTCCAGCTCAACTTCGTCCTGTGCGCAGTGAGCTCTAATTGGTTAACATCTTTCTCCCGTTCAGCTGTAATTGGCCAGTGTGCTGAGTCAGCTCTGATTGGTTAACATATTAAAATCATGCGCACAAGAACGTGAACAAAAATCAAAATAAACTAATAGATAAAATTGCAGCCTTATGCGATTTAGAAATTGCATGTGCTCAAATCGCGATTTCTTTTTTGCGATTAATTGCACAGTCCTACTTAATATCTTGAAAAAAATATTAAAAGGTAAACTTGCTTAGTTTGTGTGAGCATGGGACTTTCACCTTACAGTATGTTTTTACTGTATTACATGCCCCTTAGGCACACAATTTATATTTGGTGGCATTGTTAAAATGTTTTGTGATTGTAACAGCAGTACTACTGATGCCCCTGTTTTGGAGGTTAGTTACTTCAGTGAAGTATTGCAAGAAAATAAATGTTTTGCTAAAATTTGTGTCTGTTTTGTTTTTGCCATGTGTGTTTACTCTGATAACATTTTATTTCTTAGTATTCATTTCCAATAGTATTTTTTTGTTCACTCAACTTTTGTTATTTCAGGCCATTCAGACAAGAAATGTTCAGTTAGCTCAGCTTCAAAAACAGAGCCATGTGTGTTTGCTCTGATAACATTTTATTTCTTAGTACTAATTTCCTTTAGTATTTTTTTGTTCACTTAACTTACGTCATTTCAGGCCATTCGGACAAGAAATGTTCAGTTAGCTCAACTTTGCTCTGCTAACATATTATTTCTTAGTACTAATTTCCTTCAGTATTTTTTTGTTCACTCAACTTATGTCATTACAGTCCTGCAGACAAGAAATGTTCAGTTGGCACAACTTAAAAAGATTTGTTGTCCTGCAGGTGCAGGTCTCCAGAAAACTACTAATGTTAAGTTGACTCAACTAGACATTTTTTGTTTCACTGACAAATTATTTTCAGTCAGTGTAGCTGATGTTTTCAAAAGTTGAGTAAACAAGAAAAAACAGAAGCAAATTAGTACTAAGTTTTTTTTTGTTGAACTGGCTTGAAATTTTTTACAGTGTACACTGTAAAAAAATATCTTGTAATTAACTCTTTCTGTATTTTCGGTTTATTTACGCTTGTAAACGGGATGTTGATCTCTGCTCTGTCAACATTTGATGGTTAAAAACTGTACTCTGCAATTGAACAGAGTGACTTTTATTGAAATTTTAGTAGTTTGAAATAACATCATGTATAAGAAATAATAGAACAAAGTCTGTAAAATAACAGAAAATATACTGGCAGCTTACTGTCGGGTTTTTGTAGTGTAATATAACACCAACCCAGACAGTACTTCAAACTATTAAAAATGTTCATAAAAGTCACCTTTTCAAACTTTTCAAGGTTAAAAGTTGTTGAAAGAAAGGTGAAGGTCCCGTAATGCAACTCAAAAGCAAAAATAAGTGCAAAAAACAACAACCAAAAAAACATTAATAAAATACAAAAAAAACCTGTTAATTTACAGATATTTTTTACATCGTATTTATGTTACTATAGTATCATTCTCTTTGTCCTATTACTGTATTACTGAATACACAATGGCGCCACGGTGGCCTAGTGGGTAGCACGATCGCCTCACAGCAAGAAGGTCGCTGGTTCGAGCCTCGGCTGTGTCAGTTTGCATGTTCTCCCCGTGGTCGCGTGGGTTTCCTCCGGGTGCTCCGGTTTCCCCCACAGTCCAAAGATATGCGGTATAGGTTAATTGGGTGAGCTAAATTGTCCATAGTGTGTGTTTGTGAGTGAGTGTGTATGGATGTTTCCCAGAGATGGGTTGCAGCTGGAAGGGCATCCGGTGCGTAAAACAAATGCTGGATAAGTTGGCGGTTCATTCCGCTGTGGTGACCCCGGATTAATAAAGGGACTAAGCCGACAAGAAAATGAATGAATGAATGAATGTATACACAATCTGAAAGTTTTATTGTTTGGTTACTCAAATGCAAACTTCAGGAAAAAATATACATTAGTCCATATAAAAGCTTATAAAATCAACCATTGATTGCAATTTCAGTGTACTGCAATAGAATCTCCCACAGCGCTTTTTATTCTTAACTGTTCCGTTTATAGTTTCAATCAGACTTGTGTTGAAGCAAATTTGTTTTCATTGATTACTGTTGCCAGTACTGCTTCTGTTACTGTTTTATTGTTTCTCATAATTCAACTTCTCAAAAAGTTAAATGCGTATTTAAAATCAACTACCTTTAATATAGAAATGACAACAGTTATCATATATCTTTAGCAGTTTCCGTCATCTTGAATTTTCTTTTAAAAATATTCTACGTTAATCACAGAACTAAGTAGTAAAACTGAAATCTTCTTTGCTTAGAATTAAAATAAGAGATACTAGGGAGGGAGGGAGGGATGGATGGATGGATGGATGGTGGGGTATTTTCCCAGGGGTGGGCTGCAGCAGAGAGGGCATCCACTGCGTAAAACATATGCTGGATAAGTTGGCCATTCATTCCACTGTGGCAACCCCTGATAAAGGGACTAAGCCAAAGGAAAAGGAATGAATGAATGAATGAATGAATGAATACTGGGAATGTAATGCAAGAGGCAATTTGGATAAAAGTCTCTGCCAAATGTAAATATATATGGTCTAATGTCCAATTTAACCATTTAAGGAGTTCAAAGCTTTGTAATCTAACAAATCAAACTAGCATTTATGTTAATTATGTACAGCCCAAATTATCTTGATGTAATCAAATGCACATGTTTTGCCATCGAATACATAAGCTGCGTCCCAAATGACACACTATACACTATGCACTTATGCACTATGTACTTATGCACTTACACACTCAACAGCATAGTATATGTATGTAGTGCTGTCCCAAATGGAACACTAAGGGCTTTTTTACTAAGCGGAAATACAAACCGTTACCCTGATGACGTTTGAAGGTTGCCAAATTAGAGAAATAAATGACCAAAATTCCAAATAATACCTGGCATGAGAATAACCGCATTCACCATCGGGAGGCGCTATAATCACTCTCGTAGGAGAAATTTGCTTTCACAGTCCAAAATAAATAAAGTTATCCAACATGTGTGCCTGATAGCTCCGCCCCTTCCGTTACGTGCACGAAGCTCCGGTCGTTGAGTGCGTGAAGTGTCCATCATTACACACTTCATTTTACCGGTGGAATGAGTGCATCATCCGGGTAATTAAAGTGCACTTATTATTGTTAGAGTTTTCAGTGTGAACGCACTTATTACACTACTTATGCTACAAAATGGCGTAGAAAAGTGCACAAGTATGCGATTTGGGACGCAGCTATACTCTTAATCTCCACAACCTGCTGCACTGAAGTAAACCGATGGAATATAAGCAGTCACTCTCTACTGCTCTCTCTTACTCAGTCACTATACCTCTCTTTTTTTACTGATATGATTTGCATTACAGTGGAAGTCAGACTCAATTCAATTCAATTCAATTCATCTTTATTTGTATAGCGCTTTTACAATGTAGATTGTGTCAAAGCAGCTTCACATGCATTATAAAAAAAATTGAAACAGTGTCAGTCCAGTTTTCAGTGTTGAAGTTCAGTTTAGTTCATTTCAGCGTGGTTTAATAGTCACTGCTGAGAGTCCAAACACTGAATAGTAATCCATCGATGCGCAGCCCTACAGGTCCCGAACCATGCAAGCCAGAGGCGACAGCGGCGAGGAAAAAAACTTCACCAATTGGCGAAAGTGAAGAATTAAAAAACCTCGAGAGAAACCAGGCTCAGTTGGGCACAACCATTTCTCCTATGGCCAGACGTCTTGTGCAGAGCTGCAGTCTATGGCGCCGGGGCTGGAGAACTGGAGAACTCAGCAGGTCTCTGTAGGGGTGGGCGATATGGAAAAAATATCATATCACGATTTTTTCTGGGGAAATCACGATTCACGATTTTTATCCCGATTCTTTTTTAAAGTTGATTTTTAAAGACAATTTTGCAAATTACAAAGGTACAATACAACTAAACTAATGTCCTCATATAAAGATATACTCTTACCATGTATGTTCAAGAATATTTTAATCAAGTGAACATTTAATGCAAGTGCTATTCTGCAAAGAGAGAACATTCAACAAGACTTGCATTACAATTACTGCACCATCAAAATGAACATTTAACAAATCCAACAAATCTTAGTTCAAATCAGAGAGATTATTAGACAGAGATCCTCAGCAACACCTTCAAACAAACATGCAAATGACTTTTTTTACAAAGTTAACAAATCTAGTAGTGTTTTGAATTTAATAAATGCATAATATTCATGATAACCATGAAACCATGATTATTCTTCAGACTATATAATTATACAACCAAAATCTATAATCGCTTCATCCTTGACTGTTATGCAGTTCAAAACAACATATGAATGTGTTTGTAGAAGAAGCCTGCTTGAACAATGCACTGATTTTGTTGTGCTTTGCAATACAACATTTGAATGTGTTTATAAAAAAAGCCACATTGTACAATGCAGTGATGTTATGTAGTTTCAAAATACAACATATTCACATTTTAATGTAGAAAAAGCCAACGTAGTTATCTTAAGGAGCAAAAAACTGCATATGAGCTCTTGTATTGCTGTTGTGTCATCATCACTTCAGTATATTGCAAGTCATCTCTGGCCCCTCATTTGGGATGCTCTTCATGAACTGGACCCCTTAACAAACTAATTAAATAGCCCAGTTGTACACAGATCTACCAACAACTTATGGCGTTATTTCAGTGACATATGTCGTGAGCGCAGTATTACCGGGTGAGATCGCAAGTCTGCAGACGCCCCATATAGAGCATGCGGGTCGCCGATAGTCTCTGTGTGCGCACTTCTTGCGCGCCCTCAAAAAAACGCTGCTGAAGTGTGATTTAGTGCGTTTATGTAACGCGTATGTCTGCAACGTTTATTAGATTTGCTAGGAATATTTACGAATGCCTCCAATAGACCTACAGAGCAGCATTTATGCGTCGTGAAGTGAAGTGAAGCGGCTATAAACTCCAGCAAGAGAAAGTCATTGTATGCAGAACCACAGAGCTTTATCTATAAAGAATATTTAAGGAAACTGTTCATCATAACTGAAAGCTGCGCCTGTATGCTGGCCTCGCGCATCGCAGAGTTCTGTCAGCCCGTCTGTCAGTCAGCATGTCACCTTAAAGGGTTAAACAAATGACGCACGGCGGTTACAGATAAGTTCCCGCTGTTATAATTCACTTACCTTTTAATACGTTTTGGTGTGATTGTAACCCGCTATTTAAGAAACAACAACGACAGACGACTGAATGTTTGAATGAAGCAGTAATAGCCGTGGCGGGATGAATTTAGGTGTGGCGCCCCTCATGGAAGCATGAATGAAGCGGAAGCACTGCACTATATACTGTATGGCGATACAACGATTTTTCTGAAAAAGTGGATTGTGGAGTCATTTTTATCGTCCACGATTAAATATCGTATTATCGCACAGCCCTAGGTCTCTGACTTTCTTTTAAAATAATGACTCTCAATGTTCTTTAACACTGCAGAGTTAAGCACCCTGTAACGCATATTGGTGAAATTGCAGGAATAATAACAACAAAAACATTTGAGAACATCTAAAAGAGAAACAGAAAAAAACAGCAGGATTTACTGCACTGATTTTTGTAGTACGTTGTTTTTTAGAGGTGATATTAATTAAACTGGATCATAATAAAATGACAATTAATTCGTACATCCATTCATTCATTCATTAATCATTTTCTTTTTCATGATTTCGGCATGATTTCCTTAAAGTAGGGTGTTGTGGGAGTCGTAAACAACCAATGGGCATAGTTCACGACAACTGATGCAATGTCCGCAACACAAAACAGTTTAATAAAGGCTTAAAGTAGGTTTAATAAAGTTTGCACATTGTTGCATACAGCGGACTGGTTTTAAAGCTTGTCACCTCAGATATTATTAATTATTCTTGTTTATCTAGTAGATAACTGATAAATAATTGATACATTACAATTAAGATACAAATTATGCCAAACAAAATTCATTTCAAAAATATATTTTTTCAAAGAGAAATATACAAATTATTTTTTTGCAGTGATTTGTTCTCCATGGAAAAAAAAGATTTAATTAATGCTTTACTGTAATTGTTGTATCACAAACCTCTGTCAGGCATGTGATCAGTCAAGGACAAAAAACGAAGAAAGACGATACCCGGCACACCCCCTCAAAAAAAGAAGAAATGATATACATATGTTATACATAATTTTCGGATTTGCTTAAATCACAGGGGTCACCCCATCGAGCTCGGAAAATACGGAAATCCGTATTTATCCGGAAGAATTACATCCCTGATATATTTGCAATGTTTTTTAATATATCATTATTTTGTCTCGATAATCTAATTTTCCTTGGAGCTGAACAACCCATTGCTGGAAAGTAGACATTTAGATAAAAAAAAAATAATAATAATATATATATATATTTTTTTAATTAAAAAGGAAATATACGTTTGATCCTATCAATATTATAACGAATGCACCTAAATAATGTTGTCAATAAACACAAGCATCAGTGTTTGAGATTGAAATAAGATTAAAAACAAACAAACATTGACATTAAGATTAGATATATTGTTATAGCAACACTCGAGACTGCTTTGCGTAGTCTTATTAGCTAAAAGGTTATTTGCAATAACCTGTAGTCTGGCATATTTGTTACCCATGACAAGTTAAGATATTATTAAGAGAAAATCTGACATGGTAACCGACAATAAAAATCCCGACCTGACCAGGGCTTTAGACAAACCAACAAAAATATCTAATCAAAATAATACCAAATGTGTTCAGGTTGCAGTTTGTAGTGATTTGAAATCTGTTGAATGATGTGTTCAAATAAATAAAAAAAATCCACACTTCATATCATTGCACATATATCACAGACAAAGTTATTAATATTACTTTCCCGGGCATTTGATTTATCCCATATTAGCAACTTGTTCACCATACTCAGTAAAACTGTTCATGAACTTATACTGCATTTCAACATCCAGCCTTTATTGTAGGTTTTATTTTTGTTTTTTCGAACTATCACAAGGTATGCAGCATCAAATTCTACATTATTAAACAATAATTTGCTGGTATTCATAAAATGCAACGAAATGCAAAAATGCACAACGAGTCATTACATTATGACCACCCCCAGCCCAGATTAATGTGAACACCAAGCAACCAAACGGTGCCGCAGGTGCAGTATACAGTATAAACCAGTATATACAACTCCCAAGAACAGATTTTTGTTCTGTTCTGTGTGATAATAGGAAGGGCTGCTGATTTATATGACTTTAATAAAGCAATTTGTGATTGCCCGATGCACTGGAACTATAATTTCTGAAACATCTCATGGGTTGTACACATGCTGCTGTAGTGAGTAGGCATTAAAAGTCGTCCATGGATGGCCAAACAATAAAGCATTGTCCAGCCATGTGTTGTCCACAGCTCAGTGATGCCACAGGGGGGCAGAGACTGTTGCACATTGTTTACAGTGACCGCAGGATCACAGTGTAAAAAAAAATCCCAGCAGCTACAACAGTGGTGACCAGGATAATGTGTCACAGCTTACAGTTCATCGCAGCCTTCTGTGTATGAGCCTTCATAGCCTAGAACCCGGTCGGAGTGTTCATGATAACTGCAGGCCATCGCCAATAATGCAGGAAATGAGCCCAAGATTGTTCGGACTGGACCATGGATGATTGGATGAAAGTGCTCTGGTCTGGCGAATCGAAATGCATCAAGTAGACACCTAAGTGCGGATACACTGATTACCAACAACCCTGTATGCACTATTGGGAGGACACAGGCTTTTATATTGTTGCCTGTTTTCTTGGGATACTTTAAGTCACATTATTCAAAAAGCACAATCTCTGACATCTGTGCAAAACTTGCCATAATTCACTGAGATTGCTTCAGATTTCATTCTGAGAAATTCACCCGCAAATAATGCATCCAAAATATCTTCAGTTAAAAAATATTTTACTGAGCATTTTTATTTTTAATGTATGGGATGATCAAAAAGTGAGTTAACTGCACATACCTATACCACAGCTATCTCTCATTAAGTAAAACCTATAGCTTAGGCTAATAGTTTCCAAGTCGGGGGTCACAACCCCCACTAGTGGTGACCAAAGATTTGTGAGGGGTCACCAAACTCAATTTTGTAGTAGGAATAAAGCAGATACTAATTTGATGAAGCAGCACATTCCACACGGTTAATGTTACAGCTTTAACAATTAATAATTGATGATGGACCATTGAATAATTTTAACATAATGCACACTCAAGGTGGTGCTTGTGGCTATAAGTTACACCTTTGTGATTTCACTGGGTAGAACATGTTCCTAGAACAATATTCCAATCAAGCAATCAGAATTAAGGGATGCATTTACATGTTATGTTCAGTTTAGGCTTGCAGTTAGTATTACGTTTTGACTTTGGGAATAATTCACAGTTGTGGTTTAGGGATTCTTAAACAGGAAAGGTGTTCGAGGATCAATATAAATGTTAATACAGGATTGCATTGTACTTGGGAAAATCACACCCACACTCTTTGCGTCATTGTAGTTCAGTGGACTGGAGTCGATTATTTTGCTTATTATATTGTTACCAGACACAGTTCTGATGTAAGACATTTGTCAGGTTTTTGTCCTTACTAAGTAGCTTTTTACAGTTCTTGTCCATTTTTGTTGTTGTTCTAATATAATTCTAATATAATTTTAACAGTTGTAGGTTGTGAAATGACTGAAATTATTCAGTGTAGTGATATAAAACTGTAATGTTGTCAAGAACTGCTGGAATTACTTTAGATGTGCGTTTATCTGAAATCAAATGGACAACTTACAATGTTTATCGATCAATCAGAATTAAGCATTTAACAGCCCTGTTGTATAATCAATCATAGTATATTCTATTATGTTTTGTTTTTTGTAAAATATTAATAATTTTCATTTAGACTGTCTGCAGTTTGAATTCTGACCAAAGACAAAATTTAGACAAATGTGAAAGACTGAGTTTAAGGCATTCTAAAAAATATCGGTGTATAAAATTACGAATTATTATTATTGTTTTCTTTATGCACTTTATGTGATTATTAAGACCCTAGCAACTGTTTTTTTTTCATTGTCAATTTGAATGTAAAAATAGTGGTCTCTAGGGGTTCGTTCTTCGCACCTCACTAAAATGATCTAAGATGATTTGAAAGATCCTGGATCTTTTAATCTTGATAACTGATCTCTGGCTAATTTGGTTCTTCAAACAAGTTCGTGAATCAGATTAAAATGTCTGGATGAACTGATCTGAGATCGCTGCGTGTGTTGACAGATATATCGATCCTCGAAATCATGATCAGCAATGCAACGTTTGGCTGACGGCACAGCAGCGTAATGACATCATCAGATTAATGTTAAATTAGCCATGCAAGCAAAATTAAATAAAATGTGTAGTAATCAGTTTGTTAAATATGATACGCAATAACTTTCCACCTTTGGTGTGGGCTGCATGCTTTACAATGTATGTGTCAAGAGTATTTAGCAATTTATTTACTTTTACATTTTAGATGGGATTTTCTTTATTATAGTAGCCTAGGCCTCTTCAAGTTTCCTAATCGGCATAAGGAATTTAAATTAATTTTGCATCAAAAAGCATTTTGATATTGGTAAAGGTGTCTGCAACTTTTGCGAAGCTTCAAATCACCGTCATATTAGCTGTCAAAACATGTGCATGACTGCATACATTATTATTCCTTTATAAAACAAACAAACAAACAAAAAACAGTCGAATATTGTGCATGTCTATTATCATACAGAAATTGTACTAAAGCTGGGTCAGTACCTTAAAATAGTACACGCTTGTATCTAAAATCTCATATTAATAAATGCTCTCTTTGATCCACGTTTTGTACTTTTATTTCAGAGTGCAGACTGCATAAGTTTTATTTATATATATATATATTTTAACTTTTATGTATCTAAACATAATATTATTTATTATGTAATATTATATATTATTAATTATTATTAATTATAAATGTATATATAATTTTTTCTTCCTCTTTTTTAATTTTTTTTTTTTACTATTTTCCCAAGTATATACAACCTATAGATTCCTATACTGTAAGAAAATATCTGCATTCCGTGCATACTTTCAGTATTACCTTTGCTTGAAATGACCCGATCTAATCCTGTTTATATGAAATGAGCTTGCTCCCGAGCAGGTTTGAGCTACCAGAACTGTTGCTATGACAACAACTCTCAGATAAGTTTGAAGAACGAAACGATCCTGGATTGTGTCAAATTGTAAATAACCAAATCCAGGTAATTGAGAAATCCACGTACGAAGAACGGACCCCAGGAAAAAAGATTGAGCAAACGGAACATCACTCAACACAATTGCTGTTTTTTCCAAGTTTGAAATCTACATTGTGTTTATGTCACAAATTGATTCCAGTTATTGATGATGCTTTAATGTATAACTGAGTGTCCTTGTGATAAGAAATGATGCTTCGCTTATTAATCATGACAGAAACATTGCTATGTTAGGACCTTCAATCTATGAGGTATATCATTTAGTAATTCAGTGTTTGTTTTGTTTCTGCTTTAAAAGGTTTGTACATGTGAGCTATTTTTTTTCACAGACCATAATGAAGACACTTGAGTTTTTCTGCATATATGGCATAACCCTAATTTTCTCACATACAACAGTGAAATGTTTGTGAAGTGACTCTTTAGGCAGCTGTGAGAACATAGGTATCACGTGTTTAAGTATGAGTATAGCTAATGAATATAGAGTGCCGTTCATTCACATAGACATGCAGAACATACAAACCTAACATTAAAAGCCTTTTCGAGGTCTAACATTCACAATCACTAGTCTATGACATCTCATATCATACAGTTAATCACGTTTAAGCCTGCATTGTGTATTGTGGAAATCATACGGCCTCAATCATACAGCATTTTAGCATTTACTTCCTCATCCAGAAACAGAGATTCACTGTCAACTTACTGTATGTCAGCGAATGTGATTAATGCAAACCCATAACAAATCGTTAAGATGTAAGTCTTCCTGATGTTTTTAAGTAAATCCAATGCAATGCAATCAAATTGTGACATTGAATTAAAATATAACTAAATTGTGTTGCGGTGCTATTTGGTAAACTAATCAAAGTACAATAACATAACCAAAAAGTCAAGATATTTTATGAATTATATGGGAGCAAATTACAATATTAAGCAAGGAAACCTGTTTCCAGGTTTATAGAATCTATGTAAAATTTGATGTCAAAATATATACGCTGCTGGCATCTATCTTGAGTACTCTCGCACACACAAATACGCTTTTCCCCCTTTTCAGCTCCACTGATTCCTCTGACAGTGCGCATAACTACGAGAATTCATTACGGTTCTTGACGAATGTGCCGTTAAAATGCTTACAGCTGGAGCGTAGCGGCGGAGGGGAAGTGACAGAGCTCCCGGCATCTCAGTGGCGATAAGGGGATTTCTGAAATTCTAATGGGGCCATTACTGCAGCGACCACTCCACCCGCTGTCTCATGCTAACATCACCGGATCAGCGATTCAGCGTTTAATTACAGCAGTGACACCACTGTCTTGAGTCTCACAACAGGGAGGCTGGGAGCATGGGTAAAGACAAGCCTTAAATTGGATTTTTGTGAATCTTGAGGGCAATCAGTGACAAGAAGTTGGGGATAAGCAATAACACGGCTGTTTGGAAAACAAGGGATTTAAATTTGAGAGACCTGCTATAGAGAGCGAGGCGGCCAGAGAGGAGAATGAATAAGAGCGGAAAGGAAGTATCCAGTTTGTCACTTTGTGTTATTCTAATGATGTCGGTAGGTGGGGGTTTATGACAAAGCGCTTCCCTGACTCTGGAAAAAACAAAAAAACAAACACAAACAATGTGTATCTATTTGTTCCGAGATATAATGGGAGTGCATCGCAGCGCAGCAGTTCAACATGCAGCGCATGAACAAACCCAGAGATACACTGGCCCCGGAGCACCCAAGCACTAACTGGACAGAAAACATTTCCCTCTTATTGAACAGCGCTTACAGCAGTGCCAAAGGTCCGGTCATTAAATCAATTTATGACTTCACTGTACGGCCAGCATGGCTAAAAGGAGAAAATGTGGATGATATGGCAGCCAAAGATGAATGGTTTCCTGACAGCATTTAAAGGTGTATTAATACTTCAAAACTTCCAACAGGTAGGCATTTTAAAGTGACTTTATAGACTAATCAAAGCTTGCTCAAATCCAAACATTCAGTTCATTAAAACAAACAAACTAATAATTGCTGTATGTACTGAAGTTATACTGCCATCACATGCTATCAGCATTAGTTTCCAAGTTAGTAAATTAAAGTAAACTATAATTTTTTCCCCCTCAAAGTAGGCATGAACTTGCATTACGTGATGTGAATCACCAAGGACTCAAAATCCTAATGAAACAGGCAAAACCCAGAGCTTTGGATCTTTATGACAACAAACTTGCAATTCAGACTTCAGAAGTGGGAACTACTGTAGGACCTGTTTAATATGAAGTCAGCATTAATTACAACACAGGGCACAGCTGAAATTATTCTAGAAGGAAAGAGCAAGTACAAGCAGGAACAGGGGAAGGGGGAAATCGGAAAACCCAGAGGACACCCACGCGACCGCGGGGAGAACATACAAACTCCACACAGAAATGCCAACTGACCCAGCCGAGGCTCGAACTAGCGGCCTTTTTGCTGTGAGGCAATTGTGCTACCTGCTGCACCGCTGTGGCATTAATTACAAAGTGATATAGAACAAAAACATAGCAAAACTAAAATGTATCAGCAAATTAAGTTCCACTCATGATATCCAGCATGGAAAATGAATAAAATGTGTCTCATCAGAGCCTCATTGTAATACCTTATGAAGATATACTAAATCCCAGACGGATGGACGAATGGACAGATGGATGGAATGACAGATAGAAAAAAAGATGGATGGATGGAATGAGAGATAGAAAAATGGATGGATGGATGGATGGATGGATGGATGGATAGATGAGAGATAGAACAAAAGATGGATGGATGGATGGATGGATGGAATGACAGAAACAACAAAAGTTGGAGGGATAGATGGATGGAACAGCAGATAAAACAAAAGTTGGATGGATGGATGGATGGATTCTCTGACCATTTTTAGTCTTAACATTTAAGAGGTGCCTGACATTAAATGCTTAATAATCTGTACTGGATTACCCTATAGTGGCAAAGTCAGAGTACATAAAAAAATATACAACCTGCACATAAACATACACATTAATAAATATATACTGCTTATTAAGTCACCACAAAAAAAAAAAAAATCCTCCACATGAATATCATACAGACACAAACAAAAATCTCGTTATTGTGTTGCGCTACCATAAGTATTCCCTGTGTCTCATATCGCTGAGTAGGCCAGTCTCATATGCCTCTTCACTGGGAAAAATAACAGATTTTTTCCCCCACACACGCTATATTGGATTACAGTGTCTATTTTTAGTTTCTGCCTCAAGTCCAGGTAGTTGAGATATAACACTGAGAGTTATTGGCAAGTCACCTTCTTGGCTTAAAGCTGAAAAATTTGACAACCGTGTTTATAAATGTAGGGTTTTACATGGCTTTCTAACAACCCCCTTCAAATACTGCAACATGTAGTGATAAATGATTTAAGAAACACAATGAAAATCTGTACATTATAATACACATTTGCATCTACTCTGATATTTTTTTTAAAAAACATTAACCAGAATAGCACATTAATCAGAAATAGAGCAGTTCTAGTAATATAGATCAGCAGGAAGTCAATTTGTACTTGATTTTAAATATAGACTTCACATCTCAAGTCATGAAGGTAATTATTCAAGTGACTCTAGTAGCTGATGAAATCTGCAGTCAGGCTATGAATTAGAGCAGTTAGGGGCTTTATGTACTGTACATATGTATTTTATTATTTTAATAAAATGCAGACACAAAAATCAAGGTTTGGTGTGAAAGTTAGAGTTATGAAAGTTATAGAGCTATGAGGTTTCACTGTGCAAATTTGACCAGACTGGTGTCCAATCTTCCTTGATTGCACATTCCACCAGTAAGAGCAGAGTGTGAAGGTTTAATTAGAGTAATAACACAGCTTTGCTTAAAATATTGCAATGCACACAAGATTATGGGTGACATATCAGTTTAAAAGAGGACACATTGTTGGTGAGCATCTCGCTGGTGCATCTGTGACCAAGACAGTAACTCTCTGTGAACTATCAAGAGCCATGGTATGCAGGAAGAAGGATAAACCACATAACTGTGGAAGCAAGAGGAAAGGGATGTCTAAAAGTCTGATGTCTAATTTGCACTTCAACTCTCCTGTTTCCACTAAAACTGTTCATCAGGAGCTCCACAGGGTAAAAATACATGGCTGGGGTGTTATAGCAAATCTTTTGATTACTTGTGCTAAGGCCAAACATCAGTTTCAATGGTACCAGCAGTGAAGATCTTGGGCTGTGGATAATGTGAAAAATATATTGTTCTCTGTCGAGTCTGGGTGAGTTACGGTGTGGAGAAGCCCCAAAAAAGCATACCATCCATACTCTTGCATGGGGGTGGGTCTGTGATGGTTTGGGCTGCAATATCATGACATTCCCTAGGCCCAATACTTGTGCTAAATGGGTGTATAACTCCCAAGGACAACCAAAGCATTTGGAAGGACCATGTGCACTCAATAGTTCAAACATTGCATCCTGAAGGCAGTGCTGTGTATCAGGATGATAATGCACAAATACACACAGCAAGACAGGTGACAGAGCGTTTTGATAAACACGAAAGTGAAGTTTAACATCTCCCGTGGCCTGCACAGTCATTGAATCTAAATATTATTGAGCCACTTTGGGGTGTTTTGGAAGAGCGAGTCAGGAAATCCTTTCCTCCAGCAGCATCACGTCGAGACCTGGCCACTATTCTGCAAAAAGAATGGCTCAAAATCCTTCTGGCCACTTTGCAGGACTTGTATCTGTCATTCCCCAGGATGAATTGATGCAAAAATAGTAATTATTATTGTACAAAAACTGTTTTGTCATAATATAAATAATAATTATTAATTCTATCCCTTCTAGACTTTAGCATGCTAAACGTATTACATAAGAAAGGATGCATATGAAAGGAAAATAGTGGGCCGAAAAGTGCAAGTGACCACGGCTTCACAGTTACAGTAATATTTTACAGTAGTCTAGTGCTACAACACTACATTTACTCTCCAGCTCGGTGTTTTCCCCTCACTAGAAGAGAAACACTACAGCTAATGCTAAAAGGCATGTAGCGTCAATGCCAATCAGTAACTAGCACAGCGATGTGAATAACCTGGTACTGTAGTTCTGAGGATATAATAGTGTCCTCTGGCAGGTTGATTAGTTTATCCATTACGTCAAGATTCCCTTCCTTCCCCAGGCAGCTATTTGGAGACAAAACGGAGGTTGGAATTTCTCTCCTCCCACAGACATTATCTCCTCCATCTGCCTCCACAGCTCGAATTAAAGGCGCTGCTT
>CAIGQQ010027069.1:20476-30629 GCA_903798035.1 Danio albolineatus | reverse complement strand
AAAAACTAAACTATTTAACAAGCTATTGATGAAACAAAATATAATAATGTTGTCGCTCACTATATGCAAAGATTCATGTTAAATCGTTGTTCTTTAGCATTTGCAGTTAAAATGTAAAACGAAATAAAGCAGGTTTTAATTTTAATTGTTGCCTTATGTTAGGTCAGACCTATTATATGGTTCTTGTAGCCTATAATTTAAATTGTTACAACTGTAATTGCATTTTGTATTGCATTATTATTACTATATGCAAATAAAACTATATGCTATAGCTTAAAGGAGAGTTCACTCAAAAATGAAAAATCTGTCATCAATTAATCACCTTACACTTCACAAAATTTGGATTAATTTCTTTCTGCTGTTAAACACAAAACATGTAACCAATAACAGTTGTTTTTTCTACAATGGACACTGGTATTCATCTTTCTTTAAAATATCTTCTTCCTATAGATATAGGGAATATCTTTGTGTTCAAAAGAAGAAATAATTTATAAAGGCTTACAAACACTTGAGGATGAGTTAATACACTGTAAAATTATATGTTAATTAACAGTTTCTGTATTTTGGCTTTTGGATTTATTTACAGTTGTGAATTGCATTATGGAATCTTGATCTCAGCTTTGTTGACATTTGATGTTGAAAATTCAACCCTACATTTTATGCAAAACTGACTTTTATTGACGTTTTAGTTTGAATAATTTAATGTTTAAGTCTGTAAAATAACAGTAAATGTACTGGCAGTTTATTACAAGGTGTTGACTGATGCAGATAATATTTACTTGAAACTTTAAAAATGTTAATAATGACCAACTTAAGGTTAAAAGTGATCAGAAGAAAGATCAAGGTCTCATACTGTGATTCAAAAGCATAAATAAATGGGGAAAAATAAAAAACAAGAATCACAAAATATAAAAAACTGCTAATTTACTGATTTTTTTGAATTGTGTACATTTTCATCTTTGAGTGAACTATGCATAAAATGAAGATACCTTTTTCACCAGGTCTCATATCTCATAATTGTGAATTTAAGGCTATTTATCACCTTGCAGCTCAATGTTCAATGTAAAATTTGCGTCTGAACCTTTTTCAAAATGCATGCAAATGTGATGCAGTCTACAACTGAGAAGCAGCTAGACTGACAAAAATAAGTGTTCGGATAGAAAAAACAGGAGAATGAGAGGATGTTGATTGCACAGGCAAAAGACACACATTATTACCGCTCACAAGGGCTTGTGCTGCACACACGTGTTTAAAAAGAACTTGTGGGCTACCAATTCCTCATGCGCAGATCTGTTGTCCTCTTGTGGAAGCAAACTAAGAAAGAAAAAAGTAAACATAATAGGTTGTTCGCAGATGATGTTATTGAAGACATGGAAAATTCAGATGGAGGGCAGGAAGTGATTCTTCTACTTAGGAATCGCTATCAGAACATTAAAAATTGTTTAAATCAGCCAAAAATGAGAAATGCAGAAGTTTTTGTTCATAAAGAGGAAAATTTTAAGAAACTGTCTGAAAAATGGAAGTGAAAGTGGCTTTGTAATAAACATTTTCTCAATTCATCGTTTGAGAGCAGTAATAAAGATATATTATATATATTTATTCCATCAGAATAAAGTAAACAACTGTAATGAGATGTGCAGCAGTGTTGGATGTTTGTGGCTGTTCATCAACAGAATACAAAGGAAATGCTACCCTTGCGAGCAAAACTAGACTTTTGTCATAGTGAAGCACTAGTGTTAACCCCTCTACTAGCAAAAAAATAAAACAAAAACATAATAATACCGATAATAATAATAATGTAGGTAAATGTTTTTTTGTTGTTGTTGTTGTTTATAAAGAAGTCTGAAAGATAACATTATTCGCATGAAAAAAAAAATATATATATATTTATATATATATATATATATATATGTATATGTATATGTATATATATATATATATATATATATATATATATATATATATATATATACACACACACCACAAACTCCAATAAATACTGTAGTGTAAATGACGTTGTATTGTGATAGTCTATAATTTTAATGTAGAAAACTGTATAGTCTATTGGATAATTGTTTATTACTACAGTTGTGTGGCATAACAGCAACCATATAATTACTACAACAGTTTAATTCAAGCAATTAGCTATAGTATTGTTCAAAAACATTATAGTTTTTACAATAGGTTTTTTTTTCATGCAAGTAGCTTATAGTATTTACCGCCTAAATGGCAGGAAAATATATTTTAGTTCAGTAGAAAACTCTGTACTCTTCATAATATCTCTATTCATTTACCCTTTGTAATATGGTATGAATTGAAAAAATACAGACTTTATTTTATATCTCCTATTTATTTTTACTTGCTTCCTGCTCTCCACCTTAATTTCACACCAGGCCAGTAAAAAAATCCTTAGTGTTGAGCCCTGTTGAGTAATTCTCATTCTCACCAAAACACAAATGTGCATCATGTTGTGACAATTACTTTTTTTGCAATAATAAAAATGTATTTAATACAACCATAAAAAATGGCTTAAACGTTGTCAGTACACTGTACTGTAAGCACAACCAGTTGTTAGTTGTTTGTGAGAGAGAGAGAGAGAGAGAAAAAAAAAACATTGAGTCATAGGGGCTGTTTTGCTCCAATAATACCTTCAGAGAACTTAGTAGTCAGTGATCAATACATAAGCAGAGAGATTAGTGTGGTGTAGGCAGAACTGGAATAGACGTCTGTCCAGGCTGACACAGGTTAAAGATCTTGATGTCTTCAACTGAAGATTCCAAAGAAACTGCTACTTGAAAAAAAAAACAAAAAAACATGTTAGTCAAAAGGAAATCTCACCTGGTATCTACTATTACAAAGTACATTTCCAAGATAGATTTTAAGTTCAATCCACAGTATCGGTATCATAAAATTGCCAGTTTTTAAGGTTAACATGGTATTTTGTGAGAAATTCAATTATCTTGTCTGGATTTCATTTTCTTGAGAAATTCTAAAAAGCTTAATTTTAGTAAACTGCAGTAACCTCAATCAAGAGAGGAGCATGTAGACAAAATTAATTTTAATAAACAGTAAAATAAAAACATACACACAGAACATAGCACAACAATCTGAAAAATCACAACCAAGCATGGTTTGTGAACAAAGGAAATCAGGAACAGAACCAACGAAAACACAATCTAACTTGACTGGCGACAGATGGAGTGGGCAACTTACGAAATTGCACAGCTTTTCTCATTCAATGCTGTGGAGCGTCTCTGTCGAGGAGTTCATCACTAAATGTAGAAAGACATATCGCAACAAAACAGTGAACCGACAGCGATTCATTTCGTTAGCATTATAACGGGTTATAAATATCGTTTAACGTTAGATCGATGATACGTAATGTTTTATGCTAATCGTTTCTCATAACGTTAACTTAGCCTATAGCCTATAGATTTTTAGCCTCATTCCAAGTCGATTTGACAGATCATCTTATATTTTCACACAGGTTAAAAAGCAATGAAATCATAAAGTAAAGTTAATTGTGTTGAAATCGCCAATTAAATAACCAAAATAGCTTTTCTTTTACCTTCATAGCTTAGCTGTTGTCAATGACCTGTGTACCTGCAGGGCGGCATTTAGGCTTACTAAAAACGCATAGAAAGTGGTAAAGTGTTAATTTATACATCTTAAGTTACATTCAACATACATTCTTGGGAAAAGGACAAATAAAATACGTGAAACGTCAAATATAACTTACTTACCTTCAGATTACCGGTCCGCCCGTTGCCTTGTCCGTTATTGATTCAAATGATGAGCATGCGCACGTGAGGAACCGACTCCGACTCCTCCAATCAAGTTTCAACATCGAACCGATGTTATAATTTCGACCAGATGCGTCGGGTAGCCTATGTTGAAGAGTCAACTTCATTTCGACATTGAATCAATGTTTTATTCTCGATGTAATACCCTTCCGACGTACCGACCAAATAAAGAACGTTGATTCAATGTCGAAATTTGATCGACGACTGATACTGACGCTTATAACCAATAATCAACATTGATTCAATGTCGGCTTGCTATCTGGGTCTTTAATCAAAATTTGTACATTTTGTGAAAATAACTAAGATGCTGATTATGTAAGAGCCCTTAGCTTTCTAGTTTAAAATTAATTTTTGCTTATTGGTCACCATCACAGTGTTTGTAAATGGTGACGTTGCTTTGACGCAACTCATGCGCTTGTAGTATTTGTCCAGCATCTTTCTTACGCAAAGTCTACTGGTCCAGTTTTGTTATATTTAAAAGGCTTTCTGTTCCTCGTTTACAGCAGCCTCATTCGATATGATGAACGCTAATAAGGAAACTCAAGCTTCAGACGACACCGAGGCTCTGTCTGAACCAAGACATGCATCAAAATATGATCAATTGTCACCCTTTTCACCTAAAACTGTACAAATGGACAGACAAAGAGCCAGATCTCTGCCTGCAGATCTGTATAAGGACGACTCTTCCTCACACAATCGAAAAAGAGTGCAGTTTGCTGACATGATGGGGCTGAACCTGGAAAACGTCAGACACTTTTCTGACGATGCCAATGAAACACCTGCGCTTCGGAATCATCCTTCAAACAAGAACTTCAGCAACGAGTACGTCCGCTCTTTAAATTAGCTACCTGACTTTGATGTGAAGTCTCGCCGCACTGGAGAGTGTCTCGGTAACTGCTTCTGAAGTGAAGGGTGTGATTAGAGTTACACAGAGACACGCAGGAAGAAGAGAAGTTGGAGTCAGGTATACTTTAAATAACTGGCAGACCTTTACGGATATACAGGCTTCACTAAGAATGAATGAAGAGCTGCTTTGGGAACAGTTCGACTTTACTTTGGACGCGTCTCTCAGTTCTGAGCAAGACTCGTCGGTGCATTTCGCAGTTTATTGTAGAACTGATCACGGAGAATACTGGGACAATAATGATGGACAGAACTACAGCTTGAGGATTCAGACTACATGACTATTTACATCCTTTAATGATATGTTCATTCAATAAAGTAAACTTGACTTTTTTTATTTGTTTGTTTGTTTTTCTTGATGTGTCTTAGCAGTAATAAACACCTTTTACTCCTAAAACTAAAATGTTCCAGAATGGGGTTTACTTTTTGGTTCCATAGAAGAATAATTTTGAGTTCCTCTAAGAACCTTTGAAGAGAACCTTTTTTTTATCTTTCGTGAACTACATAAAACATTTTAATAATCAAAAGAAACCAAAAAAAAAGATTTAATAAACTCGTGATGGGAACACTTAATATATCGCACAAAATGACATATGTAACAGAAAATAATGGTGCATTAGTTAATGTATTTACAAACATGAAAAAACAGTAGGGCCTAAGCAATACATTACAGTAAGCTATTCATTCATTTTTAAAAGGAAATAAAGTTCATTGTTAGCCTGTCAACATTAATTTTATTATATAATAATAATTACAATGGTGATAACACTAATGCATTAATGTTAACAAGTATATTTTGAATTGCAATAATGCATTACTCATTCATTCATTTTCTTGTCGGCTTAATCCCTTTATTAATCCGGGGTCGCCACAGCGGAATCAACCGCCAACTTATCCAGCATGTTTTTTTACACAGCGGATGCCCTTTCAGCCCCAACCCATCACTGGGAAACATCCATTCACACTCATACACTACGGACAATTTAGCCTACCCAATTCACCTATACCACATGTCTTTGGACTTGTGGGGGAAACCGGAGCACACGGAGGAAACCCACGCAACCACGGGGAGAAAATGCAAACTCCACACAGAAATGCCAACTGACCCAGCCGGGGCTCGAACCAGCGACCTTCTTGCTGTGAGGCGAACGTGCTACTCACTATGTCACTGTGGCGCCTAATGCATTATTAAACGTTAAAATATGATTAGCCTACAAAATGCTGTACGTGTTGTTCATGTTAGTAAATTTGCTAAGGTTATAATATTATAACCTGGCTTCAAAAAAAAAATCAGATATAAACATTGTCATTTTGTCACATTGTCACAATGTTTTTTCGTCAGTTTTTTTTATTTCTGTTTCTTTTTAAAATTAAGTCTAGACTATTTGCAGAAAATGCAGAAATAAATGTTTCCAGATCTGTCTTTGGAAATAAACAGCATATATACGATATATTATTATATGAGACTGTATATCTGTGAGATAAATAATATGGAGTCAGTACCAAAGGCAAAGTGGAACAATTTAAACAAAATAATTTAGGACCATACTGCAAAAATGATTGTTTTAAGAGAACATTATGATAAATCCTGTTAGTGAGTATAATATAGAGCTTTAAGAGCAAACTAATTGTTTTGATTTAAAAAAATGTTTTCGTGAATTGAACGGTTGAAAACCTGGCTATTATTTAAAAATTTACCACGTGAATACAAAAATTTTTTTTTAATAAAGCCACCTGCCCCCCCCAACACACACACACACACACACACACACACACACACAGAAACAGCCACTAAAATGATTGCCCATTACTTTGTACTGAATTTTTTTAAATTCAATTTTAAAACTGATTTTTTTGAATGGGCCAATCACATTTAGGCTTGATGTTAGACGTTCCATTGTGTTCTAAATTCTGCTGAATTTGCGTCATTACTCACGATTCACTGGTAGTGTGCAGATGTACGAAGACTTTTTTTGATAGATCGGCTTTACTGACAGTCAATTGTTCGTAGCTTTGTTGTGCTTTTCAATTTTTCTAATTTTTTAGACAATTTACTCTTTCAAAATGTTTAGGTTACTCGGAGTAACTGCTTTAGTTCTGCGAGAGAGGGCAGTCAACAAAGCCCACTCAGATCGAGAAGAACCCGTGGAGAAAAACACTCCATCCACGATGACCAGTGATGGTAAATTATATACCGATTATCTACACTTGTTATCATTGAAGTTTTTATCATTAATTTTAAAAGTATATTTAATTAGGTTTATTTATCAGTTTTATAAAGGCTGTAACATACAGTCGGTTGTGTATCTACAGTCGATTTAGTATATCTCTTCAGTTATTCTCCATATTTCCAAACCAGCACACCAGTTTCTTGGATAGACTTGTTTAAATATTAAAATCAAGTTTACCTGTATACAATTGTTTTGTAGCCCTGGACAGTTTTCATCACAACTCATGTGCAGGAGATCTTTTGGTTTTATATGTCTCATAAACGAAATGAATGAGCAGCATCTAGTTTAATCTGTAACAGTCTGTATAGAGGCTGAACAAGCGGCTTTGAGAATTTCCATTCTGATTTGAGAAATATACCAAAGTGACTGAGAAAATCTGTAATGCATTACAGTACAATAGATAATGTATTACAAAATTCAAAAATAAACAACATCATACAGTTTATTGCATAGCATACACGTTCATAATGTCATGCATTTAAAAGACAAGCACATCCATGCATGTTTAAACCACAAAACTAAACCCCACATAGTCGTATCATGTATTAACATGGCTAAATAATGTTTCATTTATCAAATGTGAATAAAACAATTCTTAGTTATTACATATTTTTTATTTTTTTTTAGGTCGAGAAATTGAGGCAGGACTGAAGACCTGTCATGGGAGGAACCAAACAGCAGTGGCTGTCCGGTACCTGTTGACGACCACATTGGTGTCCCTCATTCTGTTACGTTCTGGGGTGGTGTGATGAAAACAACGGGCGAGGATCCAAGTGCAGAATTATTTAATAAAAAATCAAAGTCAAAGCAGGCATGAGATCGCAAGGCAGATAGCAGACACGGATAATCAAAATATAAAGCTGAGGTCAAAAACAGAGAACACATAACAGTAGACAATGTCACTGCGATGAATGAGCATGTGTGTGCTGCTTATGAAGTGTGTGTGATCAGTCGTGATGGTCCTCTGCTGGTGTGTGTGCAATCAGTTGGGATATGGAGCAGGAGTGTGTGTGTGTGTTGCATGACAGGAGTTGTAGTTCGTAAACTGGCTGATCTGTAGTTCCCGGAAGTGTGAACCAGCGATCTCTGGCAGAGGACAGATCGCTGGTGATCATGACATTACCCCCCCTCTAAGAAAAGCGGATTCCAGACACTCCAAAACATAGTTCAGGCGGGAGGTGGAGCGGAGGCGGAACAGGGGGAGGGATGGAGGGACAAAAACCATGTAGCAGCAGAGGTTCAGGTTGGTTCAGGAAGCACTGGAAGTAGAGCCCTGCATTTGAGCCCGAGCCCGTCGGGGCCCGACTTTTTTGTGCCCCTCGGGCCGGGCTTCGGGCCTATTTTCGCGTCTTAGCTAGCGCGCATATCGGGCTTCGGGACTGCTTTATAAAAAACGTCAAAAAAAAAGTTTAATGACATCTAATGTGCGCCGTCCGTCCGCCAGTGGTGCCTTGCCTATAGAGATTTCTAACCACGTGAAACTGTAAAAAATGAAAGAGGAAAGGTCCGGTCAACTTTTCAAATAGTGACAACTTTATAATTTAATTAAATGCATATTTAATGCGATCGATTCGAGGTAGTTTAAATAGTTTTGTTGGTCAGTTATTTTCTAAATAAAACAGAAGAACGAATAACATCTGAGGTGAAGTGCTTCAAAAAAAAAACGTCCGCTGGTGCGTCAACAATGGCAAAACACAAACTGGATTGTTAACTGGTCAGATTAATATTAAATTATTATTTATTGAAATAAAATAATAATTGACGTGTCTATTTTGTGTCTGACATATTAAATCTTGCATTTTTAAATACTGATTTGTATTTTAAACAAATCAGTATATAGGCTACAGAACATAACAGAGCATCTTCACGCACCTGCAGTGTTTACAACAGCAAAGAAATGAATAAACTAATAGAATAAACTAAATAAAAAGAATAAAATAGTCCTGCCCTAGATATTTTTCATGTAAATGAAAATTTAGATTAAAAAACGAAAACACCGACTGAATCCTTTTTAAGAAGCGGCATATGCCGTTTGTCTAATCATGTTCTTTTCTTCCATAAAATAAAAATATCAGGCTACCTCGAATCGATCGCATTAAATATGCATTTAATTAATGCTCCGCTGTTAGTATAATATTACAAAACCCCTGCCAACATTTTTAACATAAGTCATTGGTTTATGTCTTATAGATATAGATTATGTCTTATGATTATGACTTCTTTCCTCCGTCTCACTCGCGGTTCATAGGCTATTGTAAAAATGTATATTATATAAGAACTATTAATAACTGTAATCTTGTAAATGGAAAAAAGTTGGTTTGTTAGCCTAGTTGTACACTAAATTATCAAAACTATAGCCTATTAGTTGAGTTTATGATGCATATCCAGGACGGAGGCGGTCAGAATCAGCGCAGGTTTGGCAACTCGTCTGTGTCAAAATGCAATATTCTTTGCTTCTTTGGCAAACGTGTTGTCGGCACGTGTGGTCTCACGTGTTACCGTCCCGCAAATATGTTGCACATCAGGGGCTGATCACTCCGAGCGCGCCTTTCAGTTGCAAAAGCGCGCCGCACTGCCTTCATGTTGACAAGGAAAAAAGACGCGCGGTGTGCTTTATGTCATTAGGAAAAGACTGAATGCGCGTGAGTGTTCAAACACAAACAAACAAAAAAACTCCAATAATTTCTCTAAATCATTCTGATAAAAAAGGAAACGCAAAATATCAGTTCTTTATTAAATACAAATCTGGTCTATTTTAATGGCTGCATAGGCTGATGTAAGGCGGGAAAAAAAACGGGCTTCGGGCCGGACTCGGGCCAAAATTTTTGATAGTCTGTCGGACAAGGGCCGGGCTACAGCCTGTGCGTCTCGGGCCAGGGTCGGGCTCGGGCTTAGATTTAAGGCCCGTGCAGGGCTCTAACTGGAAGTTCGTTCAACCCCAGTGGGTCAGGAGGCTTAGGTACAGGAGACACTGGCAGTTCGTTCAACCCCAGGGGGTCAGGAGGCTTTGGCTCAGGGAGCACTGTCAGTTCGTTCGACCCCAGTGGATCAGGAGGCTTCGGCTCAAGGAGCACTGGCAGTTCGTTCAACTCCAGTGGATCAGGAGGACTGGGTTCAGGAAATACTGGCAGTTCGTTCAACTCCAGTGGTTCAGGAGGCTTAGGTATAAGAGACACTGGCAGTTTGTTTAACCACAGTGGGTCAGGGGGCTTTGGC
>CAIGQQ010027069.1:10076-20466 GCA_903798035.1 Danio albolineatus | reverse complement strand
TAACCACAGTGGGTCAGGGGGCTTTGGCTCAGGATGCACTGGCAGTTTGCCCGACCCCAGTGGGTCAGGGGGCTTCGGCTCAGGGAGCACTGGTAGTTCGTTCGGCCCCAGTGGGACAGGAGACTTCGGTTCAAGGAGCACTGGCAGTTTGTTCAACCCCAGTGGGTCAGGAGGCCTGGGTTCAGGAAATACTGGCAGTTCATTCAACTCCAGCGGGTCAGGAGGCTTTGGTTCGAGTACTGGCAGTTCATGCAACCCCAGTGGATCAGGAGGCTTCGGTTCAAGAAGTACTGGCAGTTCATTCAACTCCAGAGGATCAGGAGGCTTTGGTTCAGGAAATACTGGCAGCTCTGGTGGCAGCGACGTCGACTCTGGCAGCTCTGATGGCAGCGACGTCGACTCTGGCAGCTCTGGCAATTCAACATTTACTAATATATTATTATAGTCCAAGGTTATGCATTTTAAAGAGATAGTCCACTAAACAATACTATTCTGCCATCATTTAGTCACCCTTGACTTGTTTCAAATCAGTACATGTTTTGTTGTTCTGTTGAACAGAAAAGAAGATATATTAAAGAATGTGAAAGCTTGTAACCATTGACATCCATTACATATTGATTATTTTTTAGGTCGAGATGCTGATGATAGGACTGAAGACCTGTCATCGGAGGAACTAAACACCAGGGGCTGTCCAGTACCTGTTGATGACCACAGTGGTGTCCTCCATTCTCCCAGCACTGAACCGACCTTCCAAACTCCAGACCATGCTGCAGCTCGAAGTATTGACAACGTCCCTACAGCCTGTGCAACGTCTGACTGTAGTGAGGATGATGTCCTTCAAGCAGCAGTGCCTTTGCTAGCTGACTGGTGTGAACTTGTTCTTCAGGAGAAGAAGAAAACAATTTTCGGTCAGTTTGCTACTTTGACAGTAATTTATTAAATCAATGAAAATTCACAGTTTTACCTATATAGTGATAACGATAAATAGTTCTGTTTAATTTCATTACAGTTTGAAAAAAAAAATCTAGCAAAAAATCAGTCGTGAACACAAAATATATACGAACATAGAGATTATGTCACGGTTGCAGGTGCATGCACTCCTTCTGTCTTGTTGTTGTCACGTGGGATTGTTTTGTATTTCCACGTGCTCTCTTGCGTATGTTGATCATGTGATCTTTTATCAGCTGTTCTAATCAGCGGTTCCAGCTGTACGTAATCAACACGCCTTTATATTGAGCTGGACCCAGCACCTTATTGTCAGTTCATTACTTCTGTGTGCTCATGTTGTCTCTGTGTCTCTTCAGATCCTAGTCAGTGTGTTTTGGACTCCTTGATCGGTGTTGTGTCTATGTGTCTCTCGTGTTCGGTGCTGGATGCATCGTTAATCTGCACTTGTCCTCCCTGAGATTATTATTAAATCACTTGCATTTGGATCCATTTGACTTCTGTCTGTTATTCCGATCGTGACAGAACGAACTGACCATATCATGGATCCAGCAAGTGTCGCACAGCTGACGGAGGTTTTAGCACACAACAACGCCAGAATTGCCCACCAAGAACTGTTAATTTCAACCAATCAGACATAACAGAGTCTGGCTACACAAATCACTGCACTTACCACCCAGGTGCAGCAGCGGTCAGGAGAAGTCCTTGCTGCGAGAGATCCACCTCTGCATCCCACGCCCTCTGTTCCGGTCCTGGGTAATTCCTCGGCTGAACCGCGCCTTCCTCCACCGGCGTCCTATTCAGGGGAGCCTTTGCTCTGCAGGGCCTTTATTACGAAGTGCTCCCTTTACATGGATCTTCATCCTTCCTACTTTCCCACAGAACGCGCCAAGGTTTCTTTTGTGGTGAACCTTCTTTGTGGAAAGGCTGCGCTCTGGGGGACTACGATGTGGGAACAACAACTTCCGTGTTGTACGTTATTCAAGTCCTTCACTGAGGAGTTGAGGAAGGTTTTCGACAGAGCAGCTTCCGGGAGGGAGGCGGCACGCTTTCTGGCAGAATTACGTCAGGGCAAGCGTAGCGTATCGGACTACGCTATCGAGTTCCGCACTCTGGCGGCGGAGTGTGGCTGGAACACAGAGGCCCAGTGGGACATGTTTTTGCATGGTCTTTCAGATCAGATTCATAACGAGGTGTACACTATGGATCTGCCTAAGACTCTGGATGGTCTCATCGACCTGGCCATTCGTGTGGACACTCGTCTAGCTCGGAGGGAGACCCGCTATCAGAGGATGACGTCACATCAACCAGGGGTTTTCCCATCTCCTGTTTCTGCAGCCGCTGAAGTAGCGGGTTCAGAACCGGAGCCCATGCAGGTGGGCAGGTCCCGTCTCTCCGTACGGGAGAAGCAGCGACGCCGGTCTGAGGGTTTGTGTTTTTACTGCGGAGGAGCTGGGCACATCGTGGCATCATGTCCTTTAAAAAGCATCCACCCGTAAGTAGGTAAGAGGTTACTGACGGGTGAAATTAACATTGAGAATTCCTCTGTTGCCGCAACTTTGCTGTCTGTTTCTCTCTGTTGGTCATCTAAAACTCATAACTGCCAAGCCCTTATGTTCTTCCGTTCGGGCTTTCCAACGCCCCCACAGTTTTCCAAGCACTCGTTAATGATGTGTTGCGAGATATGATAGACCAGTCTCGCCAGACGAGTGCGGAGAAATGCGTTTTTCCTTTTCTAGGGCACATCGTGTCAGTCGAGGGGGTTCGCATGGATTCAGAGAAGATTCAGGCTGTGGTGAATTGGCCAACCCCAGATTCCCGCAAGGCCCTGCAAAGGTTTCTGGGCTTTGCCAATTTTTACCGGCGTTTCATTCGCAATTTCGGCCAGCTCGCCGCGCCTCTGACTTCGTTAACCTCCTTCAAAACTCTGTTCAGGTGGTCGAGCGCAGCGCAAGCTGCGTTCACTAAATTGAAGTCCCGGTTTGTCTCCGCTCCAATTCTTGTAGCCCCTGACCCTTCTCGGCAGTTTGTGGTGGAGGTTGACGCATCACAGTGGGAGCCATCCTGTCTCAGCGATCCGCTTCGGATGGCAAGATGCATCCCTGCGCGTTTTTTTCTCATTGTTTATCAGCCGCAGAACGTAACTATGACATTGGTAATAGAAAGCTGCTGGCTGTCAAATTGGCTTTGGAAGAGTGGCGTCATTGGCTAGAAGGTTCGGGGGTTCCTTTTATCGTTTGGACCGATCACAAGAATCTTGAATATATCAAGTCCGCCAAACGACTAAACTCTAGGCAGGCTCGGTGGGCGTTATATTTCGGTCGTTTCGATTTTACCATCTCTTATCGACCGGGTTCAAAAAACACCAAACCCGACACGTTATCTCGTCTTTTCGATTTTTCCAATTGCACTTTGTCCCTCGAACCCATTGTCCCAGAGAAATGTTTTATTTCTGTTGTAACATGGGAGATCGAGGCTAAGGTTCAAACAGCATTGGATGGGGTAACGCCTCCGCCCGGATGCCCACCGAGTCGTTTGTTCGTGCCAGAGGAGATACGGTCTGACGTCATTCGATGGGGACACTCTTCCAAAGTGGCTTGTCATCCGGGGGTGAGTCGCACTTTATTCCTTGTTAAACAGTGATTATGGTGGCCAGCTATGGCTCGGGACATACGGGAGTTTGTTTTGGCTTGCTCTGTTTGCGCTGTTTCTAAAACTTCCAGTCGCCCTCCCGCTGGGCTGCTTCAGCCGCTGTCTGTACCCTCAAGACCCTGGTCACACATAGCGCTAGATTTTGTCACTGGACTCATGCCATCCAGTGGCAATACGGTTGTTTTGACCGTAGTGGACCGGTTTTCGAAGGCTACTCATTTCATTCCTCTACCCAAATTACCGTCAGCCAGAGAGACAGCGGTTGGTGTCATTGATCACGTCTTTCGCATTCATGGCCTCCCGACAGACGTGGTTTCTGACAGGGGGCCTCAGTTTATCTCGCAATTTTGGAGAGAATTTTGTCATTTATTGGGGGCTACTGTTAGTCTTTCTTCTGGTTTTCATCTTCAGAGTAACGGACAAACAGAGAGAGCCAACCAAGATCTTGAACGTATGTTGCAATGTTTGGTTTCTCAGAATCAGCTCTCATTGGTTGAGTACACACATAACTCGTTACCAGTGTCAGCCACGGACCTTTCTCCGTTTGATTGTAGTTTAGGGTACCAGCCACCTGTTTTTCCCAGTCTGGAATCCGAAGTCGCGGTTCCCTCCGCCCATGTCTTTGTCCAGAGGTGCCGGCGCACTTGGATCAGGGCCAGACAGAACCGTGTTCCATGTTTCTAAATTAAAGCTCGTTTTTCATACGGCAATTAATCCGCACACTCCGGTCCGGTATTATTAAATCACTTGCATTTGGATCCATTTGACTTTTGTCTGTTATTCCGATCGTGACAGATTAGAGCTCTAATAATTTAATAATAATCAAATATATAAAAAAGTGACAAAAAGTGAACTCTACATTAAATATTGTACAAATAAATTGGAATATATATTTCAATTTTTCAGTCATTGAAACAAAAATGGACAATAATAATTATTAAAACCTTTGCTGCATGACTGAAACTAAAAACTGCTTTACAAATGTGCCAAATTTTATTTGACAGAAAAAACACCAGCTACATTTGTTTTTATCAAAATGCTTAATTTTTTCAACTGTATTCAGAAAAAGCAAGAATCTAAAAATTATTCTACAAAATTCTGGAACATGAATATTTATGAATTTATTCTGCACTTTGTAAGTATTTTGTGCTGTTGGACTTTCAAAGGGTCCAGTGCATGGTCAGAAATTGCATCAGAGTCAATCTGTCAAAGTTTTATTCAGCTAAACACAAGAGAAACCAAAAGTAATACACATACAGTGCTGGAGAAGTTCAACTCTGACTCTTCTTCCAGGGACACTTCCTTTTATAGCACAGTTGTTTACTATATCTTACTCCTTCCTCTTTCTTGTCTTCTGTGCATTTTAGCACGTACACACAGCTCATACATCCTGTCACTCCTCAGAATCTACCTGACCCTAGGGAGCTGCCTGGGGACCAGCTACTCTCCCTGGGCTTCTAGTTGGGCCCCAAAGGGCCCAATTGGCCTCCACCTCCAGGGACTCTGACCCCTGAGTGCTTCCCAGGGTGCAGCCGCATTCCCTGGGCTTGAAGATGTGCCCCAAAGGGCCCCTTGTCCTCCACAGACAGGGTCTTTGACCCCAGAGTGCTTCCCAGGATCCAGCCGCAATCCTTGGGCTTGTAGGTGGGCCCCAAATGGCCCCTTGGTCTCCAACATCATGGTCTCTGACCCCAGCAAGCTGTCCGGGGGCCAACCAGACTCCCTGGGCTTGCAGTTGGGCTCCTAAGGGCCCCCTTGGCCTCCACCTCCAGGGTCTCTGACCCCAGGGAGCTGCCCAAGGGCCAGCCAACCTGGGCTTGCAGATGGGCGCCTAAGGGCTCCCTTTGCCTCCACCTCCAGGGTCTCTGACCCCAGGGAGCTGCCCAGAGGGCCAGCCAGACTCCCTGGGCTTGCAGTTGGGCCGGGTTTCTCCCAGGGGTCAGAGACCTAGGATTTGAAGAAGAAGGGGCCGTTTGGGACCCTTCTACAAGCCCAAGGACATTGGCTGGACCATGGGAAGCTCTTTGGGTTCAGAGTCCCTGGATGTGGAAGACAAGGGGCCCTCTGGGGCCCTTCTACAAGCCCAGGGAAAGCTGCTGGACCCTGGGAAGCTCTCTGGGGTCAGAAACCGTAGAGGTGGAGGCCGAGGGAGCCCATGGAGTCTGGTTGGCCCCCGGGCATCTCCCTGGGGTCAGAGACCATGAAGATGGTGGTCAAAGGGGCTCTTTGGGGCCCAACTGCAAGCCCAGGGAGAATGGCTGGACCCTGGGAAGCACTCTGGGGTCAGAGACAATGGAGGTGGTAGCCAAGGGGTCCCTTAGGGGCCCAACTGCAAGCCCAGGGAGTGTGGCTGGCCCCCTGGCAGCTCCCTGGTGTCAGAGATCTTAAAGGTGGAGGCCAAGGGAAGCCTTAAGGACCCAACTGCAAGCCCAGGGAGTCTGGCTGGACCCTGGGAAGCTCTCTGGGGTCAAAGTCCCTGAAGGAGGAGGCCAAGGGGACCCTTAAGGGCCCTACTGTATGGCCAGGGAGGCTGACTGGACCTCGGGCAGCTCCCTGGGGTCAGAGACCCTGGAGGTGGAGGCCAAGGAGGCCCTTAGGGGCCCAACTGCAAGCCCAGGGAGACTGCTTGGCCCCCAGGCAGCTCGCTTGGGTCAGAGACCCTGGAGGTTGAGGCCAAGGGGCCCTTAGGGGCCCTTCTACAAGCCCAGGTAAAGCGGCTGGACCCTGGGAAGCACTCTGGGGTCAGAGACCCAGAAGGTGGAGGCCAAGGGGGAGTTGAAGAAGAAGGGGCCATTTGGGACCAATCTACAAGCCCAAGGAGATTGGCTGGACCCTGAATAGCACTCTGGGGTCAGAGACAATGGAGGTGGTAGCAAAGGGGTCCCTTAAGGGCCCAACTGCAAGCCCAGGGAGTGTGGCTGGCCCCCGGGCAGCTCCCTGGGGTCAGAGATCTTGAAGGTGGAGGCCAAGGGGACCCTTAGGGGCCCAACTGCAAGCCCAAGGAGTCTGGCTTGCCCCCGAGCAGCTTCCTGGGGTTAGAAACCCTGAAGGGGGAGGCGAAGGGGGCCCTTAAGGGCCCAACTGCAAGCCCAGGGAGTCTGGATGGCTCCCAGACAGCTCGCTGCGGTCAGAGACCCTAGAGGTTGAGGACTGGGGGTCCTTTGGGGCCCATTTACAAGCCCATTGAAAGCGGCTGGATGCTGTGAAGCTCTCTGGGTTCAGAGATCCAGGAGGTAGAGGCCAAGGGCGACCTTTGGGGCCCAACTAGAAGCCCAGGTTGAGTTGCTGGACCGCAGGCTGCTCCCTGGGGTCAGAGTCCTTGGAGATGGAGGCCAAGGGGGCCCTTATGGGCCAAACTGCAAGCCCAGGAAGGCTGACTGGCCCTTGGGCAGCCCGCTGGGGTCAGAGACCCTGAAGGTGGAGGCCAAGGGGGCCCTTAAGGGCCCAACTCCAAGCCGGGAGTGTCAGGTTGGCCCCCAGGCAGCTCGCTTGGGTCAGGGACTCTGGAGGTTGAGGCCAAGGGGCCCTTTGGGGCCCATCTGTAAGCCCAGGTAAAGTTGCTGGACCATGGGAAGCACTCTAGGGTCAGAGACCGTGGAGGTGGAGGACAAGGGGGCCCTTTGGGGCCCAACTAGAAGTCCAGGGAGTGTGGCTGGCCCCCGGGCAGCTCCCTGGGGTCAGAGACCCTGAAGGTGGAGGCCCAGGTTACCCTTATGGGCCTAACTTCAAGCCCTGAGATTCGGACTGGCAACCGGGCAGCTCCCTGGGGTCAGAGACCATGAAGGTGGAGGCAAAGGGGGCTCTTAGGGGCCAACTGCAATCCCAGCGAGTCTGGCTGGCCCCCGGGCAGCTCCCTGGGCTTCGAGACCCTGGATGTGAAATAAAGGGGGCCCTTAGGGGCCCAACTGCAAGCCCAAGGTATGCGGCTGCACCCTGGGAAGCACTCTGGTGTCACGTTCAGCTCCCTGGGCTCAGAGACCCTGGAGTTGGAGGTCAAGGGGGCCCGTAGGGGACAAATTCCAAGCACAGGGAGTCTGGCTGGCCCCTGGGCAGCTCCCTGGGGTCAGAGACCCTAAAAGTGGACGCCAAGGGGGCCCTTAGGGGCCCAACTGCAAGCCTAGGGAGTCTGGCTGGCCCCTGGGCAGCTCCCTGGGGTCAGAGACCCTAAAAGTGGAGGCCAAGGGGGCCCTTAGGGGCCCAACTGCAAGCCTAGGGAGTCTGGATGGCCCCCAGGCTGCTCGCTGGGGTCAGAGACCCTGGAGGTGGAAGCCAAGGGGGCCTTTGGGGCCCAACTGCAAGCCCAGGGAGAGTGGTTGGCCCCCAGGCAGCTCCCTGGGGACAGAAACCCTGGAGGTGGAGGTCAAAGGGGTCTGTAGGGGCCAAACTGGAAGCAAAATGTGTCTGGCTGCGCCCTGGGCTGCTCCCTGGCGTCAGAGACTCTGAAGGTGGAGGCCAAAGGGGCCCTTAGGGGCCCGTCTACAAGCCCAGGAAATGCGGCTTGACCCTGGGAAGCACTCGGGGGTAAGAGACCCTGGAGGTAGATGCCATGGGGGCTCTGTGGAGCCCAATTAGAAGCACAGGGAGAGTGGCTGGCCCCCGGGCAGCTTCCCTGGGTCGAAGACCCTGGAACTGGAGGCCAAGGGCGCCCTTAGGGGCCAAACTGCAAGCCCAGGATGGCTGGCTGCACACTAGGAAGCTCTCTGGTGTCAAAAACCCTGGAAGTGAAGGCCAAAGGTGCCCTTAGGAGCCTAACTCCAAGCCCAGGGAGTCTGGCTGGCCCCCAGTCAGCTCCCTGGGGTCAGAGACCATGAAAGTGAAGGCCAAGAGGGCCCCTAGGAGCCCAACTGCAAGCCCAGTGAGTCTGGCTGGGCCCCGGTGAGCTCCCAGGGGTCAGAGTCTCTGAAAGTGGAGGCCAAGGTGGCCCTTAGGGGCCCAACTGCAAACCCAGGGAGGCTGCCTGGCCCCCGGGCAGCTCCTTGGGGACAGAGACTCTGAAGGTGGAGGCCAAAGGGGCCCTTAGGGGCCCATCTACAAGCCCAAGAGATGCGGCTTGACCCTGGGAAGCACTCTGGGGTCATAGACAGCTTCCCGGGGTCGGACACCCTGGAGGTGGAGGCCAAGGGCTCCCTTAGGGGCCAATCTGCAACCCCAGGGTGGCTGGCTGGACACTGGGAAGCTCTCTGGTGTCAAAAACATTTGAAGTGAAGGCCAAGGCGGCCCCTAGGAGCCCAACTGCAAGCCCAGTGAGTCTGGCTGGGCCGCGGTGAGCTCCCAGGGGTCAGAGTCTCTGAAAGTGGAGGCCAAGGTGGCCCTTAGGGGCCCAACTGCAAGCCCAGGGAGGCTGCATGGCCCCCAGGCAGCTCCTTGGGGACAGAGACACTGAGGTGGAGGCCAAGGGGGCCCCTAGGGGCCCAACTGCAAGCCTAGGGAGTCTGGATTGCACCCAGGCTGCTCGCTAGGGTTAGAGACCCTGGAGGTGGAGGCCAAGGGGGCCTTTGGGGCCCAACTAGAAGCCCAGGGAGAGTGGTTGGCCCTGGAGCAGCTCCCTGGGGTCAGAAACCCTGGAGGTGGAGGTCAAGGCGGTCCTTAGGGGCCAAACTGCAAGCAAAAGGAGTCTGGCTGGGCCCTGGGCAGCTGCCTTGGGTCAAAGACTCTGAAGGTGGAGGCCAAATGGGTCCTTAGGGGCCCATCTACAAGCCCAGGAAATGCGGCTTGACCCTGGGAAGCACTCTGGGGTCAAAAACCCTGGAAGTGGAGGCCAAGGGGGCCTTTAGGAGCCGAACTGCAAGCCTAGGGAGTCTGGCTGGACCCCAGTCAGCTCCCTGGGGTCAGAGACCCTGAAAGTGAAGGCCAAGGGGGCCCTTAGGAGCCCAACTGCAAGCCCAGGGAGTCTGGTTAGCCCCCGGTCAGCTCCCATGGGTCAGAGACCCTGGAGATGGAGGCCAATGGGGCCCATAGGGTCCCAACTGCAAACCAAGGGAATGCGGCTGAACCCTGGAAAGCACTCTGGGGTCAGAGACCCTGGAGGTGGAGGCCAAGGGGGCCCTTTGGGGCCCAACTAGAAGCCCAGGGAGAGTGGCTGGCCCCATAGCAGCTCCCTGGGGTCAGAGACCCTGGAGGTGGAGGCGAAGGGGACCCTTAGGGGCCAAACTGCAAGCCCAGGCAGTCTGGCTGGCCCCTGGGCAGCTCCCTGGACCCAGAGACCCTGGAGGTGAAGGTTAAGCGGGCCCTTAGGGTCCCAATTGCAAGCCCAGAGAGTCTGGGTGGCCCCCGGGCAGCTCCCTTGGCCAAGGCGGTCCCTGGGGTCAGAGATGCTGAAAGTGGCGTTCAAGGGGGCCCTTAGGAGCCCAACTGCAAGCCCAGGGAGTCTGGCTGGACCCCAGTCAGCTCCCTGGGGTCAGACACCCTGAAGGTGGAGGCCAAGCGGACCCTTAGGGGCCCAACTGCAAGCACAGGGACGCTGGCTGGCCCCCGGGCAGCTCGCTGGGGTCAGAGACCCTGACTGTGGAGGACAAGGGGCCCTTTTGGGGCCCAACTACAAGCCCAGGGAATGCGGCTGGACCCCGGGAAGCACTCTGGGGTCAGAGACCCTGGAGGTGGAGGCCAATGGTGCCCTTTGGGGCCCAACTAGAAGCCCAGGGAGAGTGGCTGGCCCCCAGGCAGGTCCCTCGGATCAGACACCCTGGAGGTGGAGGCCAAGGGCTCCAGGGAGTCTGACTGGCTTCCGGTCAGCTCCCTGGGGTCAAAGACCCTGAAGGTGGAGGCCGAAGGGGCCCTTAGGGGCCAAACTGCA
>CAIGQQ010027060.1:28664-38740 GCA_903798035.1 Danio albolineatus | reverse complement strand
GACAGACAGATAACGGACGGACGGACGGACGGACGGACAGACAGATAACGGACGGACGGACGGACGGACGGACAGACAGATAATGGACGGACGGACGGACGGACGGACCGACCGACCGACCGACCGACAGACAGACAGACAGACAGACAGATAGACGGATAGATAGATAGATAGAAAGACTGACAGACTTGATGGATGGATGAACAGATGGAAAGATAGATAGATAAATAGATAGCGAGAAATATAGACATACAGAGAGACAGACAGAGATAGAGAGAGAAAGTCACACAGATAGATCTAGACCCCTCTTCATTTCATTTGTCAAAAGCAAACAAATGTTGCAGTGATTAAGTGAGCTAAAACAATAGATGTCTCAATGATTTGGAAAGCAACTAGACACATGTAAGCCAGCTAACCAGAGACTGTTTTAATTCCACTGACCAGATGGACCGCACGCACACAAACACCAACGCACATCTACTGTCTCCGTTCCTCAAGGAGAGCCAGACATGGGCCCCTGGGGGCCAGAGAGTGTGCTGGAACATGCTGCCTTTCAATCTGCTCATGTCTGAAAGCATTTTAATCAGTCACAGGGCCTCCCAAACCAATCAATTACTTTAATCAATCAATTAGAGCACTGGGGTACGACGAAGCCAGCTCACCACCCACCATTTTTCACAACTGGATTAAAATTCCAGGCTAAAGAAAAAATTTAAGAGGATATAATGTTCTTAAAGCACAAGAAACAGGTTAAAGCTTTCCTTATGTCCAAGCTTTGAAAGTAACTGTAAATATTTAACAGTTGCACTGAAACACTTATTTTAAAGTATATTGTGACAGAAGCTGTGTATGTTAATGATTCCGTCTACTGAAAATAGCACACAAGTAAATCGCTACTAGCTTCGCAACACTAGCGTAATAGCTGCATTCCTAGCTGAGTAAAGCCCTACAAACGGTGGCACTTCAAAAAATTCCCATGGTGTGTTTGATGATATTAATGCACCGTAACGCACTCAATGTTTGCTCCCTGGAGACTGAGGATGTTGCGTGAGCAGCCTTCATTTTCAACTCTTTCGGGGGTCCAGGAGGCCCCGTTGACTTACAGCAGACGACCATCGTCTCACCACAAACACCGGCTTTACAAATGATAGGCTTTCTGACACAGTAACACTGGGCGAGGAAAGCCTCCATTAAAGATAGCAGAGGGGGAGCCATCGTCTGAGAACACGCCACACAAACACCATGTAAATATGGATGGGACTGCTGGAGCAAGAGTGACTGAGTGTGAGAATGAGATTGAGAAAAAAAAGGTCTGTCTGTCCGTACGTCCGTTCGTCAGTCAATCAGTCAGTAAGTTGATCAGTCGTTCAGTCATTGGTTGAATGAGGTATGAATGAGATTACAAATTAATACCGATTAGCCACTAATTTAAGTTATGGATTGCTGTGAGATTGTGTTGATCGATCAATCAATCAATCAATCAATCAATCAATCAATCAATCTATCTATCTATCCATTTGCTCATCCGTCCATCCATCCATTCATCTTTCAATCAATCAATCTCTCTGTCCATCCATTTTCTCATCCATTCATTCATCCATCCATCCATCCATTCATCTGTCAGTGAATCAATCAATTAATCAATCAATCAATCTCTCTCTCTCTCTCTCTGTCCATCCATCCATCCATCTATTCCTTATCTCATGAGAAAATGTGAATATTTTACATATAGTCAGAAAAGTGGCTAACCCCTTCGGACCCTCTTATTTGTGGTTCCTGTCCATTTATCACACTTAAAAGTCCATTTATCACACTTAAACTTAATTTGAAAAATAAAAATAAAATTAAATTAAAAAATACTCTGAAAAGCAGAATGGCATAACTTCACTCCAGACACAGATATAAGCCACATTTACAATGTTTTTTATTCGAATTTATTGATATGTTTGCCAATATTTCATAGATTGTATGAAAAAGAAGATGGATTGCGCTTACTAATTGAAGCTTAAAATCTTTTGTAACATTGCAAGCTTTAGATAAAAAATTTTTCAAATATTTCTGTCCATTAAGATGTACAATGGGTTTAAAATCTGTTACTGGATGTATATCTCCAGTGATGCTGATTGAACTTTTAAAAAAGGTGCAATCTGTACAATAACAACTTCCAAATTAAAGTAAAAATGTTAAAATGTTAATGTGTGTGATTTTGAAAAATTTTAAGATAATACCAACAATCATGTTTTGTATGCTGGTATAATTGTCAGGATATACACTGTCCTGACCTGATGTCCATTGAAATGGACAAAAACATATATACTTAAAGCGTGTGGAAATTTTACTATTATAATTTGGTCTCATTCATAGGAGGCTCGAGAACTATGAAAACATGCTTTTACATTTTTCAGAAACTTGGAACTTAATTCGGGTCTGAAGGGGCTAATCCACATGAATTCAAACTATTTAATTTGTATGAAAGCTTCATTTCACTTCATTACAACATTTTTTAAAAAGGAGGTGTGTTACTGTACCAAACCCCACTCTTTAAACACACTGATCATTGGCAAAACATCCAAAAAGGTATCAATGAGATTAATACAAATTAATACTCATGAGCCACTAATAAAAAAATCATGACTTACTCGGAAATTGTCAATCAATCAGTCAATCAATCAATCAATCAATCAATCAATCAATCAATCAATCAATCAATCAATCAATCAATCAATCAATCAATCAATCAATCAATCAAATCAATCAAATCAATCAAATCAATCAATCATTCGGTCCATCTATCCAGTTGCTCATCCATCCATCCATCCATCCATCCACCCACCCACCCATCTATCCATCCAATCAATCAGTCTCATGAGAAAATGTAACAATTTATAGTCAGAAAAGTGGCTAATTCATACGATTTAATTTGTAAAACTTACATTTAAAAAAAAAAGGAAGTAAGTTCCTAAAACACACCTTTTAAACTTACCAATCATTAGCTAAACATCTTAAAAGATACGAATGAGAGTAGCCATAATTCAAAAACTTATGCATTTCTGTGAGACTGCATTGATCAATCCATCTGTAAATCAGTTGATCAGTCTGCTTGACCATTCGTCCATCTATTTATCCATTCAATCGTTCATTTATTCACCTGCCCTCCATCCATTTTAATAATATACATTTACTTTTCAATCATATCAATAACGGACACTGAAACACTGTGAAAGAGACAGGAGTTGTGAAATATATTCTGCCTGTGTTTCAAAGCTGTAACCCGCTTCAATGAAACACAATTGTGTCTCGTTTTGTCGCATAATGAAACAGAGATGGAACTCCGTCTCAAAGCTTTTTCACACATCTGACTCATCCTCATTCTCTAGCAAATCTATTCTTCGTGGTCCTTTCACTGACGCATAAATACCCAAGTAACAGGACGGCAGGCAGTGCTGTGCGTCGTACTCACTTACATAAGTGGTGGATATTCTTCAGAATCATCTCGCAGGCCTGAACCTGCAAACTCCCACATAATGGACCTCAGACTGCTCTTTTGGGCGCTCAGGCTCTTGAGGGAGGATAACAGAGGGATGCTAGGGATGGGATCGCAGCTAAGCGGAGTTGACAGGGCGACTGTGCTGTCTTGGAAACTGACAAGACTTCAAAGACATTTCTCTTCTAAGCAAAAGTCCGTCTTGGTGTCTGCAGTGGGAGGAGTGGGTGATTTTGGGCCATCGGGGATGGGAGTGTGTATGAGGATGTAGCCACAAAGATGCAGAGAAGCGTAAAGGACACAAGCATTTCATTTACAAGACTGAGCCCCTTGAATAGCTTCATTGCAGTGAGCTTCATTTTGTTTTTAGCTAATAGTGCAGTTAATTGCTTTTTTAAAAGTAGTCAAGCTACTTGTAGCTAAACTACATGATTAGAAACTAAATGAGTAGCTTGGAAAGATACATTTTGAAAGTAGCTTCCTCAACAGATCTTGTGCTGAACTTTTAAATAGAATTTTGTTTCAGGACACTTAAACTCATACACCTAGGTACACCTAATAAACTGCTTTATCCGACTGCTTGTTAATGCAAATTTCTAATTAGCCAATCACATGGCAGCAACTCAATGCATTTAAGCATGTAGACATGGCCAAGACGATCTGCTGCAGTTCCAACTGAGCATCAGAATGGGGAAGAAAGGTGATTTAAGTGACTTTTCACATGGCATGGTTGTTGGTGCCAGACGGGCTGGTCTGAGTATTTCAGAAACTGTTGATCTACTGGGATTTTCATGCACAACTCTCTTTAGAATTTACAGAGAATGGTACGATTAAGAGAAAATATCCAGTGAGCTGCAGTTCTGTGGGCGCAAATGCCTTGTTAATGACAGACTGGTTCCAGCTGATAGAAAGGAAACAGTAATTCAAAAAAACACCTGTTACAACAAAGTTCTGCAGAAGATCGTTTCTGTACACACAACATGTCAAACCTTGAGGCAGACGGGCTACAGCAGCAGAAGACCACACCACGTGCCACTCCTGTCAGTTAACAACAGGAAACTGAGGCTACAATTCGCACAGACTCACCAACATTGGATAATAGAAGACTGGCAAAATGCTGCCTGGTCTGATGAATCTTGATTTCTGCTGTGGCATTTGGATGGTAGGGTCACAATTTGGCATCAACAACATTAAAGCATGTATCCATCCTGCCTTGAATCAACGGTTCAGGCTGGTGGTGGTGGTTTAATGATGTGGGGGATATTTTTTTTGGACACACTTTGGGCCAATTGGTACCAATTTAGTGTTGTGTCAATGCCACAGCCTACCTTAGTATTGTTGCTACTTCCAGCAGGATAACGCACCATGTTATAAGTGTGAATCATCTCAGACTGGTTTCTTGAACATGACATGGAGTTCACTGTTCTCAAATGGCCTCCACAGTCACCAGAGCTCAATCCAATAGAGCACCTTTAGGATGTGGTAGAATGGGAGATTCACATTATGTATGTGCAGCCGACAAATCTGCAGCAAGATGCTATCATGTCGATAAGGATCAAAATCTCTGAGGAATACTTCCAGTACCTTGTTGAATCAATGACACGAAAGATTAAGGCAGTTCTGAAGGCAAAAGGGTACTAGTAATGTCTACCTAATAAAGTGGTCGGTGAGTGTATAAAGCAAGGTATAAAAGTGTTACTAGGGCTGCTCCTTTTCAAATACAGTGTACTTTTAGGTAGTAATGTATACCTTTAAGGTACTGAACCCTTTACATGTTCTTTAAAAAAAGGTGCAGCCCAGTGTAAGTTTTGTACTTTTATTTTTGAGAGTGCACTGAGGGGTGAAGATTGAGAAACTCTAGAATAAAAAGGCAACAGTGAGATTCTGAGGTCAAGCCATAAAAAGGAGAAAGATTTTCAAGGTAAGACTGAAGATGGAGACAGAAAGATCCAGGGCACAGTGTCATCAGGTAGCAGAAAGCCTGGAACTGAATGACAAAAGTGAGTGATAAACCCAAAACACAAACTGAGCGACAGTAACAGTACAGAATTCAAAATACCACAAGTTGGGAAACAGATGAGCAAAGTCTCAAGGGTATCTTGTTTTCACCTACAAGAATGATGAGAGGGAAAATGAATGAAGGCATGTTCATATGTTCGTAAAAGAACATTTATAGACATCAACAGATGTCTGGAAGGCAGAAATTAAGCTCATTCCCCAAAATTCTTTCACACATTCATGCCTTTGTTAGACCGTGCCTTTGAATACATTACCAAAAACAAAAGAAACAAGTCTGTGTATAATAAATTAGCCATAACCTTGTGTTATTTATGAGGAAACAAAGTAACAAAACTATTAAAATCTTTACTAGCTAGCTGATGACTAAACAAAAACAATATAGTGAAATATAATGTCACTTTCATAACATCAAATCTTTTTTAGGTGGCTGCAATGTACAGTAGTTGCTGGAGTGTTTGAACATTTTAAGCTGTGACACACCAAGCTGACATTAAAGAACTAGCAATGACAGAATCTGAGCTGACTGTGGCTACATTGTGCTTGAACATGCCTAAAGAGCTACACTAAACAGCAAAATAGCAAGCGTTCTTCACCTTTGCGTAAAGAAACATCTGCCTAGATCAGCATATCAGTTGTCTATACTCCTCATTCAATAAAAAGAAATCCAAATTAGAATTGCAGATATACAAAACAAAAACAAAGCATTGATTAATTTCCAGTTTGAAAACAAATTATGTTGATTAATAAAGTGTTGAATTACTTTCTTCAGTCAAGACAGCTCACATTGTTAGGAAAATATTTGCTAATTGAATCGCCCAGGTGAGTTCAACGACATCATGGCTGCGCCGTTTACTATTCTTTACTCCTTTATCACTTGGTTGTTATTCATTTATGTTTATTTACATTCGTCATGCCCTGATTCCAAGACTTTGAATACAAAAAGACTTTAAAATACATTCGCATATTACAGTTTTGGCCAAAATTGTAATTTGCTATCATTTGTAAAAAAAGAAAATTCTTTTTTTTTTCTCCAAGGGGTAAAACTGACAGCTGGTTGGGAGGCTTACACTGATGAGACCATTTCCCATATGCAAATGTCCTGTTTGCATGTCCCAGCACTATTCCTTCTTATTTGCCAGTTGTCACACACTTGTAAAGCTGCACAGAAAGAGATTAAAAGAACACACAAATCCTAACAGGCACACACACACACACAAAAACACGAGTATTCAGTAGAATACATGGCGAAACTGTTTCTCGAAGTGACAGCACAACTACAACTTCCCTCTTATTTAGCAACCAAGACAAAGACAAGAATTCCCTCCACTTGTATACACGCAAAAGCAGACGAATGCTTGTTTGAATACCTAAATAAGCGAGCGGTTGAGAAAAAGAAAGAGAGAGAGTAAATGTATGCGGTGTGCCTGAAAGTAGCCACACGGCGAGATGCGAATGCAGCTTTAAAGCTCAGTTAAAATGAGCACGTCTCTTCCGCTGGTTCCCATGGTGATGATGATGATGATGAGGTGTTGGGATCGAGCTGTCAGGCCCTTGTTATTTTCACACATTTTACAACCGGCGCTATCAGGGACACCAGCAGAGCTAATTCAGTGCTATTGTCTCTCTCTCTCCATCTAAAAAGCACTTCAAAAGCTCACTCCACAACGATTCGCCCCAATATACCATCCTCGTGATAATTTGGCTCCTTTGGAATGTTCTCTCCGTACCCGCTCCTCCTGCGTCAATCAATATCTAATACGCAGTCAGAGAAACATGCTAATGATGTAGCTAAGAAAACACAAATGATGTCGCTTGTTGAACTGGGAGCAAGATGAGGCTTCGTCACTGCAGATAATAACTCCATATGTCACTCCTAACAATTCTCATATTAAACACAGATAGCATTGCGGAAGAAGCAATTTAAAGACAGAATCAGAGGAGCAACTGGCTTTGATTACACTAAAAGTTTGAGTTTTGAAAAGGAACATGTTTAAAGTTTGATGCAATTACTGCAGACGGCACTTTCTCTGCATCGCTGACCTCTGACCCTGTCAGACCACACTCTCTGTTTATTAATCAGTCTGCCTGCTCAACCTGCATTTTAATAATAAAACCACTTGTGTGACTTTGGAACTATTAACCTGACCTTTCAAGCTCTTTAAAAGCCCAGACTTTATGAATTACTCTTTACATTATAATATGAGAATTTTTAAAGAGGTCAAATAATGGAAAGAGTCAAGAGTACTGCATGTAGACATGCTCCAATTCAATTCATCTTTATTTCTATAGCGCTTTACAATGTATATTGTGTAGATTGAATCCAGTTTCACATGGATTACAGTATTGACACAGTGTCAGTCCAGTTTTCAGTGTTGAGGTTCAGGTTAGTTCATTTCAGTGTGGTTTAATACTCACTGCTGAGAGTTTAAACACTGAAAAGCAAATCCATCGGTGCGCAGCTCCACAAGTCCCGAACCATGCAAGCCAGTGGAGACAGCGGCAAGAAAAAAACTTTTAATGTTCATTAGGAAATGTTTCTTCTCTAGAGCATTGAGTAAATGCGAATTAAATTCAAATCATGATATGACCTAGAGATGATCAATTTGCAAAGGTTTAAATGTAGACTACCTGACAAAAGTCCAGTCGTCTATCCAAGTTTTACGCCCCATTCACACGGGGCGTCAGCGTCAACGCTTCCCATTCACTTTGAATGGGAAAGTTTTTGCCGGACTGCATTCTGGATCCGTCGGCGCCGCTTCAGAGGCGTTGCTCGCTGCAAGAGTAGGGACTTTGTCAACTTTTCAAGCGCCAACAGAAGCGTCAGCCAATCAGATCGCTGTATGCAAATACACCAGCTCAGACAGTAGCCGATTGTTGACTAATTTCATTGGCTGACGCTGCTATGACGGTCGCGTCAGCCCCAACTTCAGACACGCCCTCTGTCAAGCGTTGACGCTGAAGCCTCGTGTGAATGGGGCGTTAGGAACAACAAATAATAACTTGACTTCTAGTTGATCATTTGGTATCAGCAGTGGCTTATATGAAAGGCAAAGGCCTCTGTAGTAATCTTATTTTACCAAAATAAAATTTGATAATGCCTTGATTATTAATTATTTAATTAGGACAGTAAGGTCTGACTTTGCTTAGGCCTTGCTTTGCTTGTCACTTAACAGAAATAATGTCAGTATAGAATATAAAGTCATAGTGGGAAAAGAATTAATATTGTGTATGACTCCAAAAAGCTTGGAGGACTGCATCCATACATGTCTGCAATGACTCAAATTACTTAATAAGTCATCTGGAATGGCAAAGAAAGCGTTCTTGCAGGACTCCCAGAGTTCATCAAGATTCTTTGGATTCATCTTCAGTGCCTCTTCCGTCATCTTACCCCAGACATGCTCAATAATGTTCATGACTGTTGACTGGGCTGGCCAATCCTGAAGCACTTTGACCTTCTTTGCTTTCAGGAACTTTAATGTGGAGGCTGAAGTATGAGAAGGAGCGATATCCTGCTGAAAAAATTGCCCTCTCATGTGGTTTGTAATGCGATGGGAAGCACAAATGTCTTGACACTCTCTTGCACGCCCCCATACTGAACGCAACCCCAAACCAAAACTTCACCAAACATGACTGATTCCTGTGAGAATCTTGAGTCCATGCCGGTTCCATTTGTGATGATTGGGATGCAGTTCAACACATGATTCATTGGAAAAAAAATTACTTTCTGGCACTTTTACAAATGATCAACTAGAAGTCTAAATCTTATTTGTTGTTCTTACAACTGAGATCAACGACAAGACTTTTGTCAGATGTGCACAGTTTTTTCTTTTTTTTTGTCTGAGTGGCACAGTTTGTATTAAATACAGCTCCACATTAACTTATCTCTGAATATACAGTATTGTAACTTTTTTTAGTCACAACATTTAATTGAAAACATCAGTTAAGTCATAGGTTTTAATAAATATAATCATCAATATTTTTTCTTACTACATTATATTTCTTAAAACTTATTGTAACAGTATGTTATATAGCATTTAATCATTTATCTCTAATTGTACGGATCTCAGGGATGTGTGGAAGTTAAAAGGGTGTTGACATTATTTCCTGAACATCAGCATAATTGCAAATATAATACTAATTTAACGGTTTAATAACAACAAAATTTACTTTTAAGCACATTTATAAAATATTGTATAAAAATAGCCAGAGAAGAACATTTTTGTGGGTCTCAGAAAAACACTCCAGGATTTTGTTCCTCGAGTAATTGTTTTTTGAACAAACTGAGTGAGCTAATGATATAATGATCCATTTATAAAAACACTCACTTACTTCACTTCTAAATGAATCAGCTATTTCTTACAAATCATTTGAATGAATGATTAAATAAATTGCTCATTAAGACACAGACTTGCTGATACTGACTGCTTTAGATTTATCCATTACAGGCTTAAACCAGCCAACCCACTTGAAAAAATGCTATAATAAGTTATAGTTAACAGTGTTTTGTAGTAAAATGCATTATACTGTATATATATATATATACATATATATATATATATATATATATATATAT
>CAIGQQ010027060.1:10708-21427 GCA_903798035.1 Danio albolineatus | reverse complement strand
ACACACACACACACACACACACACACACACACACACACACACACACACGCACACGCACACGCACACGCACACGCACACGCACACACACACAAACATGCTTTCTAATGTGAAATTGTTGCACGTTTTAATCACATTCATTTAACTATGAAAGATCAAGTTGTTGCGTGTGGTGTAGCTTTGCTCCACTTATCCAATATGTGTCCATATGTCTGAAATACTCTGAAGCAGCAATACTGTTTTGTACTGTCATTATAGTTACCATGAGATTCCCCCTTTTATAAGAAAAAAAATATTACAGTAATGCACATCAGTAACTCGCCAGTAACTTTTTTTTATATATGTCGCTGTAAGAAAACATTGGGAAAAATTGGAAATCTGGCGAAATCCCTTGGGAACAACTGTGGTCAGAACCAAAGTTATTAGGACTGTGTTCTCTAGACTATTCTCAAGCAATAGACATTCCGCGTCATAGCTCATTACCATAAAGTCGACTTGATTTCAACTGTCCTCGATGCCCACACAGGCAAAGACGCATCGCTCCGCACCTCCACGCTTAACACCACCGGCTCCCATTGAAAATAGGTGAGTTCCAGCTACTTTTTACTTTTGCCGCTTTTGGTGTGAACGCACACTAATAGACCGAACACCTATTACACATGATGGATGATGTCACCATTTTCACAAATGTGCTTTTTTGTACTTTACACTTTTGACTTTTGCAGTTTGCATCTTTGCACACAAAATTCTGTTTAGGTAAACGAACACCTAAAACACACAAAAAAGTAGCTGAAAATTTATACATTTAAGTCTTGTAAATATACCCTTAAAACAGCAAAACAGAGGCATTACATGTTAAAAACCACTTTGACGATCACCTGTAGATTACGAGCTCCTATATAAATATTCATTCCTGCCCTGAAAGACCTCCTTTAAAACCAAGAAAGGTGATACTTCCTCTCTGTCAACTCTAAGGGTCCTTATCAGCCTCACTCTCTCCCTCCCCGCCATAGGTACGCCTTTCTCTTTCTCTCTCTTTCTCTCTCTCTCTCTCTCTCTCTCCATGGAGGAAATGTGCCTCCCAGGGAGACGTCAGATAATCGCCCTGCTGAATATTGCAATATTCCCAGACTGCCTTGTAATGGCCTCTCTCGTCTCGTCTGCCTGTGGATGGAGAGGGAGATAAAGCAGGACTCCCTGCGGGACAGCGAAAGACCGGACCACCTCTTCTCCCTCTTACTGGCAAACCACATGAGGATTCAATATAAAAATCATTTTCCCTTACAGGCTTGCACAGACAGACAGCTGTCTATTAATAGTTTATGGCCTGCCCTTTGGAGTAAATGTTAAGACTTGACTTGAGACTAGTAACATTTTTATTTTTGTGCAGGAGAATGTCTCAAGGGGAAGAAGAAAAAAAGGTGCCGCTCACTCTTTCCTCTCAACGTTTCATCCTTTCAACTCAAAATGGGAATGAGATACATCTTTAAGATGGATATAAAGAGCCAGGGCTGGGGCAAAAAAGGGGGTCAACAAAACCACAGGAATCTCTGTTCCTCTCTCAAAACCCCAAGACCCAAGGAGAACAAAGAAGAAAAAAATCTAGAATGTCAATGGATCTCAACTGGTCTTCTTACAGGATTCAGATTTTTTGGCCCAATATAGCATAAACTTGTAATTTTGTTATTTCACCAAGTAAACAAAAAGCCTTTAGAATGAAACATTGAACTGGTCTGGGTCACATTTTCTTTCAGCTTGACATATTTCTCATGGTTTCTGCGAATATGGAAATGTAATGCAACCTATTCCTTTACATTTATGTAACCCCTGTCAATCTACTCTCCCTCTACAAGCTCAATTTAAACCAGCATCTAGCATGGCTGGCGAGCACACTAAATATGGCACAAAAGATCGCAGTATCTAGCTTGTGTTATTAAGGGGTCTGTTTGATAACCAAAGGAGTGATGTTTACTCGCACAGTGTTATTGTTAGCTGGCCTCCATTACCTTTCATTATGCTTCCTGGGTCATGGCACCAGATTTACCCCTATAGTTGTACTCACCCCACTATAGTTGGACTCAAGACCGTTTCTGGTATTAGCGGCAGAAAAACAAGCAAGAATTGAAAAGAAAGCAGCCTCTAGCTTAGTTACTTGTGTGCCTCTTGAGGCCAGAAGAGTGTGGTGGACACAGCTCTCCCTGGCTTCCATTACACTCACCCCTAAAAATCTCATGGCCATGACACCAATGTAAGCCCTCCGGTCAACTGGCGCTGCTCTGAGCAGGATTTAAACCAACATGTCCAGCATGGGAGATAGGCACACTAATAAGACTGCTAAAGACCACAGCGTCCAGTATTCAGTGGGCCTCTTGAGGTCAGGAAAGTGAGGTGTACTCAAATAGATGGTCTCCATTACTGTCAGCTCCCCAAACCTCAGTCCCATTCGGGTCATGCTACCTATATAATCATTTCTACTGGCCCTACTCTGAGCAGGATTCAAACCAGTGCTTCCAGAATGGGACACAGACAAACTAACAAGCATGCTAAAGACATCAGCATTAAGAGTCAGTCCCCGGCGAACCCTTGAGGACAGAGGAATATGGTTTGCTCGCATAGGTCTTACTAGCTGGCCTCCATTACACTCACCTCCTTAAATATTCCTCTTAACCAGATAACAACACTGAATGGGTTCTGAACAAGGTTTCCATTTTAAGAAGTGTAAACCAGTGTACTGTCAATTGCTAGTTGGACTCTTGAGATTTCCGTGAAATATATTATACACAGATATTACTTCTTTGGAAAAAGTACATTTCATCTATAGTTACAGTAACTGCAGAGCTCCACCATATACACAAGACTCTAACTTTGTATGCTCTTTTATTGCAATGTAGTAACATACACTTTCAAAAAGATGGTTTGGAAAAAAAAATGGGTGAGACTTTAGTTTAGGTACTGGCTTATTACCTGCCCAAGATATTGATTGTTCATTTGTTGTAACTTACTAACAATTAATAAACAGCTAACTAGTAGTTTATAAACCTAGTAGTGTTAATGGTTTGTTAATACGGTGAATTGTGATCTAAAGTGTTATCAAACGTGTTGATTTTAGCAAAATGAGATTAACTTTCACAGCTATTATAAGCTCACCCCACTATTAAACATTACTCATGTTTGAGTTACGACAGGATTAAAACCACCACTGATGATCCAAACTGTCTGGGCAAGTTGATTTTTTTAGATTTTATTGATTAAGTTGAGGCGGTTCATTCCACTGTGGCGACCCCGGATTAATAAAGGGACTAAGCCGAAAAGAAAATGAATGAATGAATGATTAAGTTGAATGTAATCTTTTATTATAAAAATGTTTTTAGCACACATGACAATGATGTTTTGACAGTAAATCATTGATAACAACAAAAAACATTTAATTTAACGAGAGAGGGCACTCTATGAAGACTGGTTACTGAGAACATATTTATAACCCTAAAAATAATTTTGTGCTGTGTTGTTGTGTTGAAGGTTGTTTTGCAATTTCCAATGAAAGCAATGTTAACTGAATTACCATGCAGTTACTATTAAAGCTGACCAGTGAAACATACAAAATATGAACTGTGTGGTGACACAGTTGCTCTTGCTTACCAAGGTTGCTAGATTGAGTCCCGGCTGGGCCAGTTGGCATTTTTGTGTGGAGTTTGCATGTTCTCCTATTGTTTGAGTGGGTTTCCTTTGGGTGCTCCGGTTTGCCTCACAGTCCAAAAACATACACTACAGGTGAATTGAATAAACTAAATCGTCCATAGTGTATGTGTGTGAATGAGTGTGTATGGGTGGTTCCCCATTACTGGGGTGCAGCTGGAAGGGCATCCACAGTGTAAAAACATATGCTTGATAAGTAGGAGGTTCATTCCGCTGTGGCGCCCGCTGATGAATAAAGGGACTAAGCCGAAGGAAAATGAAAGAATGAGAGAATATGAACTGTTATCTTGAATCAGTAACTTTGTATTGTTACTTCTTAAACCTATTTATTTTACCATCCTAATAATACATGACTACAACATTGTTTTTTTTTTCTTCTTTGCAGAACAGACCTGTGACCCATTTTTGTGTTGTGTCCTACTAGTTGAGAACCACTGTGTTAGCAAACACACGGCAGAAGCATTTCCTGCTGGGAACTTTTCTGCATTTATTTAGATCACTCCATCTGAGTCTCTCTGTCTCTTTTTCGCTCATCCCTCAGGCAGAGAGTGAATGGAAAGGTGAGGGTCCTGATAGAGGAGGTCATCCACAGCTTTTTCAGACATTATGCTCAGAGAGAGTGGGGCATCTAGACTTCAGGAGAGATAGAGGAGAGATGGAGAGAACTTTCCGTTTCTGCCTCATGCTATTTATATTCAAACGGCCCCAGAGTATAGATGTCCAGTGGTGAAATAAAGGATAAATTAACAGAGGGATGAAGAAGAAAGGAAGTACAAGAGAGTGCACAATCCAAAATACTAGTTTTTAATCACAATGTAAAATACATTCTAATACTTTGGATACAAAAAAACTGTGTGCATTTATATATTAAGTTTCATTCTTTAAGATTAGTTCTTGTATAAGTTTATTTAATATACAAAATAAAACAAAACCCAAAAATGTTTTTCTTTTCATCTAAACAAAGCAATATTTTAAAATGATTTAAGTGTAACATTGTTATCTGGTCTAAAAATGCTTTAAATATTAATACATCTTTAGATAATTTCAGAATGAAAATCGTTTCAAGACAAACATAATTTTATTTTTAAATTAAAATGAATATATATTCATGTTAATAATATTCATCCTTAAACCAGGAGGTTTTACTGATTTGCAATTTAATAATTTTTATATCAATTCCTCATAAATATAGTAATATATATATATTTTAAGTTTTAATAAAAAAGAGTTTTCTGAAATATTGAATTAGAAATCTCAGTTTTGTACTCTTTATATGCATTTATAATCACAATTTATATTTTTATTAAATTTAAAGACATCAAGACAAGATGCCCCATTCTTGACACATTTACAGCAGGGAAAATAAGTATTGAACACGACATGTTTTTTTTTTCCTATGAATAATATTCCTATAGGACCTGTTGACATGGAATTGAACCAGATTTTGATTAAAAAACAAACAAACAATACAAACATAAAAAGAAAACAAAACAGACAAAAAAATCTGATGAGAATGAGTTCTGTGTAATATTGAAATGACACAAGGAGAATGTACTGAACTACCGAAACATTTTTAATACTTTAGCTTTAAGTCAGGTGATGGGATAAGTCATTCTACAGTTTGATTTTCTTTCTATGAAAGCATTTGAGAGTTTCCTTGGCTGTGTTTTGGATTATTGACTAGCTGAGATGTCCACTCAGGTTTCATCTTCACTCTCCTGCTAGATGTTGGACTGAAGCAGCTAATATTCATTTACAATGATGAAGGGCAGAGGGTTGCTAAAGAACTACTGAAAGATTTCAGCAGCCGTCTGGACTTTCACTGCATTTCTACAATGCCTTTTCTTCATGTGTTCACTACTTTTATTTCCTTATTTCCTGCGTGTTTTTATTTTATTAGGCTTAACTTAATTTGTAAACTAATTAGATAAAAAAAAAATTTTGGTTGTTTTTTTGCATCTATGGGTTTCATTGCTTGTTACCAACATCTGGTGAAAATTTCCAATCAACAGCACCTTTAGAAATATGTTTTGCGAGAAAAAGGGCGTAAGGCTTTATGTTCATTTCTATCATACAATATTAAACTGTCCTATACCTATGTGTACAAACATATACACACAAATATATATTATGTATTTAGGAATAAACAGTAAAACAGTGATGAGGGAATTACGCTGAAATATAGTCCTAATTAACTCATTAGCATATTGATTCATTAGTTGATTTGCTTATGAGACCCACTGGAGACGGTTTGCTTACTTTAGTCAAGTCTCCCAAACATTAATTATTTAAAATCAAACTGTCCTAGGTGAATTAATGCAAGTTCACTACTGCTCCAGTTTTCTCTGCGCACGGTCACACACGCACACATACACACATGCTGAAGTGCTACTGAGGGACTAACACTGATCGTATGATCACTTTTATCACATCGCCCTCCCAGAGTCCCAAACTTAATATGTCAGCCACCAACATACCAGATATGACTTTTAATTTGAGATTCCAAGATCAAAAACCAGTTCTGAAACATTATTACCTCCTTTTTTTGAAGCCTGCTGAGGATATTTTTATTTCTATATTACAGACATCCTCAGGCGAGCATAAGGGCATAAAGGCATAGAAGTGTCTCTCTTCCTCATTGTTCAAAAGGCTCATTTTTAAAGCTACCGAGGCATCACAGAAGGGATAGTATTTGTCAAAATAATGACATACATTCGACACATCCAAAAGCAGTTTCTCTTCCTGAACGTGTCTGTGCACCACATTAGGTCAATGGATGTCCTCTGAGCCTTGTATGTCATTTTACAGTAAATGTGCTGAAAGCCTGACATTGAACCGCGGTTCCTGTACACTGTGCTGAGCAGTGGGGGATTGTGGGAACGGTGTCCAAACACATGCATTGGTAAGCAGAGTGGAAGCTCAGCTTGAGAGGGTTAATGAAAGCCTAATGAGGAAGCAGAGATCTCTGTGTGAGGGCCAGATTGCTCATAACTCAACTCTGATTGAAGGACCACGGCCAGAGGAACAGAGAGCAATAGACACATGCTATGCCACACAATGAATTGGACTGCTGATTTTCAGACAAGTGGTGGGGTCAGACATTTTTAAAGGGGACCTTGGTGAAATAGGGTCAACCTACTGTATGTAAGTATCATACATTACAAAGTCTTGCGTCATCTTTTGTAGAAAACATCTCAACTTGTAGAATGTAATAGGTGTAATTACAACAAGTAGAGGCCAAACAATGATTCTTTATTCAAAAAGCCCAAACATAACATAACACTATCCAGAGAGCTGTTGTTATAGCTATAGAACACACAGAATCTGATTGCATCCTGATAATGATGATGATTATGATGCAGAGTGTTCCAACTGTGTTTAAAATATGACACCAAATTGTAGCTGTCAATCTAAGAGGGTAAGTGCTACTCTTAAAACATGTGTCTAAAAATGTCTAAAGAGTTCCAACTGTCGAAGAATGTTGACCACTCAGCACTTGTGTAAAACGTATGCTCAGCACCTCGCTATGCTGCTGCTGTTCTAAAAACATGTTGCTTCTATTGACAACAACAAAACCCCAAAAAAACCTTGGGCTCGAATTCACGTCAAATGCATATTTAAGTATTTGCACAAGTAATTACATACAAAGTGGATGCAAACATGAATGGACACAATTTTCGACTGTATGGTATGAATGATGCAGAATTTGTGACACATTTGCCGCAAGCAAGTTGAATTTGGCTCAATCGAAGAAAATTCAACTGAAGTGGAAAATTTGCATGAGTTAAAAAACATCTAGTGAGAAGAGCGAGAGACCCGACACTTTGTGTCATGTGTAAACACAACATTTCATTAATTTACATTGGTCTATTTTAACATAAAACAAGGAAAAACTTCTCTTAGGAGCAATCCCAATTCTATTTTTGTACCCTACCCCTTCCCCTCTATCTTCCCCTTGGCCCTTAAAATAGAGTGTGATGGGGAAGGGCTTCGAAATTTACCCCTAAGAAAAGGGACAGCGCTACAACACCTGCACACGTCATCAGATGCCATTGCAATCTCTTGCAGATGTGAGATCAATGATTGCGACTGCTGTAGTTATTAAAGTTGCGTTGTTATTTTATTGATTTTTTTGGTGTTTATCTTCAGGAAAAGTAGGCATATATCATGTTATCATAACGATATAATCTGGCAGTAAGATCCTTACTGTATGTGCATTTACACCATGGCCATATTCATCTGTAAACACATGAAAGCAACATTAACATTACACCAAGCAATGTAAAAAGCTCATTCCTAGCCACTAAACTTTTCTGACAGGGTATTCGAGTGTCATTGAGCATCAGATGTAAAAGCATGCTGTAGGACTGCCGTACAGGAGTTATTAGTATGGATTATAGATAGCCAAATTTAGCGTTTTTTTATTTTAGCATGACCATAAAATCGAACACCATAATAAATGTATTAAAACATATGCTTATTTGTTGTAAGAATTCATAATAATGACAAAAAATACTAATTTGTGCATCTCCGTACTTCCATGTACAGCCATGTTGCCGTTGTAGATGGTGTAGTCTGGGAAATTTTCGTACCCGTTGGTAAAGTGTGGTCCTGAAAAATCTCTATTTCAAGTGCTATCTAGTCCTTCCCATTAGCCCTACACCTTCAAGCTAAAGAGAGGTAAGGTAAAGTACTAAGGGGAAGAATTGGGATTGGGCCTTAGTGTTGAACTGTCATTCCTAAAGCAATTAGCATTTCTACTGAAGGAAGCATTTATTTAGTCTTTTTGAAAACCTACAGTATAACATCTCATCTGAAGGACAGGCTCACTGTCGATATAGCATCCCCATCACTTTACTTGGAGCAATAGGACCCAACCTTGCTTAGCTTCAGTGAGCAACCATGTGAGAGCCGCAGGGTGATGACTAAAATAACAGGTGAAATGAAATAATTTGAACATTACTAAGTTGCTGCTATTTAACTTGCAGTTACAAGTGGTTCTGAAGTTTATGAGTTTCCTTACTCTTTTGAACACTAAACCATTGACTTCTATAGGAATAATGAATAAAGCTCAGATCTGATAGAAAGAGCAAGTATAACAGCAGCAACTTAGAAATGTTCAAAATATTTCATTTCACCTATGTATAGCCCTGGCCATCGGGAAGGAGGTGGAGAAATGATGAGCTTTCCATAATTTTATTGAATAAATAAATAAACATGAAACAAGCAACCATTTATCAGTCGTTGGTGGATATGGGCCAGTTGGGGTCTTCTGCGCCTACTAGTAGGCTCAGAAGGCTGTTATCATCCATCCACATGGTTAACAGCTATACTAATAGAGAAGACTCCAGATTCAGATCAGTTTTTACATTACTGTGACAGTTGGGTTTAGGGTTGGGGTAGGGTTAGGGTTAGACGTAAATAAAATTCAATTAAAGGGAAATTTGATAAATAATATAAATATTCTCGTTAACTTACGGCCACAGGCATATGTGATCTATAGCTGATTAACCATGTGAATGAATGATAACAGCCTTCTGAGCCTACTAGTAGATGCAGATGGCCCCTACTGGCCCACAGCTGATGACAACTGATAATGCCCATTCAATCGAGTGATAACATTAGAATCGGCTGAAACACAAGGGCGGCAGCAGTCCCTTTCAGCTACTTCCGCCAAACCGAAAGCAAAACAAACTGTCTAGTGTTCCACTGCTGTCTCTCCTCCTTTTAAGCTTCCAGAGTTCCATCATAAGACGCACACTGATGACTGTAGTTAACACTCGTACCGCTCTCATGGCTCTCGACCCAGCCCCACTTGCCACACTCTTTTGTGCTCAACAAAACAAGTTTGGGACAAGTAAAGGGTGAGTAAATTTTAAGATTTGTGTGAACTATCCCTTTAAGCGCAATTCATTATTTACTATGGCTAACTTTAAAGGATTTAACTAGTAATTAGAACAGATGGTGTAATCATTTTAAGACCGTAAGTTAATGAGAAACAAACTTTAAAAAAAGGATCAGCTATAAACACTTAACGAATAAGCAAACAATCATTGCTGCTACAATTATTAATTAGCAATTGTTTACTGACCGCTTCAATCTGCCAGTGTCACCATTTCATAAAAGCAGCTATTCAGAATTGCCCAAGTCTCTGAAGAAAGTATGACTTATCAATCATTTCAAAGCAGCACCACGACAGGATTTCTAGGTGAAAAGCACCTGGCCAGGTAGAAGCAGCTTCAATCCATTCCCTTCACTCTCGTACAGTTGCTTGTAATTTGACTGTGGCTGCAGAGACTCGGGAGCCCAGCAGGTGCCACGACATTCAGCTGGCCCTCTTACCAACGATCTGTCACCGCCAGGCACCCAGGCTCGTAATTACATGGGGACTGTGCCAGAAAAACTTTGACGCACTAGCTGTGGCACGTACACTCTTTCTGCTCGGATTTTCTTATTGTTTCTGTCAGCAGTAATGAAAAGGACGGGGTGGGCCGAACCTGCGTATATATATCGGCCTAAAGGTAGGAGGAAGATATGAATGAGACGCAGATGTGATGTGTGTTTTACGATAATTGTAATTACTGAAACATTGCGGTACTTTTTTCGACAAATGATGAATATTATCTAGCGAAGAGGTGGCGGTGTAGCTCCTCATAGTGTGTGAGTGGGTTGTAAGCAATTTGTCATCATTATGCGAATGCTGTGCAGCTGAAACTCTATGTGCACTGTGTTGAGGAACATTACTATTAAAAGGAAAGCGTTACAATATCGCATTACTCATTTGAAAAAGTCATATATTATATTAAGTTATTTCTTACAGCAAGTAGCTGTGGGCAACATTGTCAGCACTTTGCATTTAATGGCTATACTGTACCTGCATTAAGGCTGTAATATATGCTTACTTTAATTAAAAATATTCATTATTGTTATTATTATTATTATTTTTATTGTTAATACAATTAATGACTAATACTAACATTATAATATAATATAATATAATATAATATAATATAATATAATATAATA
>CAIGQQ010027059.1:51017-67146 GCA_903798035.1 Danio albolineatus | reverse complement strand
TGTGTGTGTGTGTGTGTGTGTGTGTGTGTGCGCGCACGAGACACATTCCCTTATCTCCTGCTCTCCCCCTCCACACTTCCGCAGCTCAGTGTTAGGAAATGACAGAGCCGTTTCCCCCGAGCAGCAGCACGCGGCCTGAAGCCCCTCACCAAACACTGGGCTTCCTCCCTCATCCTCTCCATCTCACGCTCACTGTTTTCTTAAGGAAATAATTAAAACAAGGACAGAGCGAGTCCAACAAAAGCCCCCGCTCCCCTCTGGAGGAAATCACAGCGATCACCGCGGCTCTGCGCTTTGTTTTATGTGCTTGTAAGTCGCCGCGTTCAGGAGAACGGCCTGCCAGGGATTTATACCTCACCGTGAGCTCAGCCCCATGATGAACAGTCTGAGCAATGCTCAAACACACACTGCTGCTGCTTCTCCTTCCTTTTATTCTTTCCTTCTTTTTCTTCTTTTTTATTCTTCTTTTTTATTCTTCTTTTCCTTTCTTTTCCTTTAGTTTTTTCTTCTTTTCTTTGTCTTCTTTTCTTTTACTATTTCTTTTTTCTTGTTTTCTTCATTTTCTTCTTTTTCCCTTTTCTTTTTTCTTCTTTTTCATTTATTTTTCTTCTTTTCGTCATTTTCTTCTTTCTTTTTTCATTTTTTTCTTCTTCCTTTCCTTTTTTTTCTTCTTTTCATTTATTTTAGTTTTTTTCTTTTTCTTTCTTTCTTCCTTCTTTCTTTTTCTTCTTATTTTCTTCTTAATTTCTTTTTCTTTATTTTTTTTTCTTCTTTTTAACTTGTTCTCAATTTTTTTCTTTTCTTTTTCATTTATTTGTTTTCTTTTCCTCTTTCTAGTTTTCTCTTTTATTTTTTTTCTTCCTTTATTTATTTTCCTTTTCCTAATTTTTTTTTTCATACTTTTTACTTTATTTTCTTTTCTTCCTTCTATTTCTTTTTCTTCTTTCTTCTTTTTCCTTTTTCTTTTTTTCTTCTTTTCTTTCTTCTTTTTCTTTCTTTCTTCCTTCTTTTCTTTTTATTCAAATTTTCTTCTTAATTTCTTTTTAAATTTTCTTTCTTCTTTTCAACTTGTTCTCCATTTTCTTCTTTTCCTTTTTCTTCCTTTCTTTAATTTCCTTTTCCTAATTTTCTTTTTAAAATTTTATTTTCTTCTTTCTATTTCTTTTTATTCTTTTTCCTTTTTTTTCTTTTTCTTCTTTTCTTTTTCTTCATTTTCTTTTTTTCTTCTTTTTCTTCTTTTCGACTTGTTCTTCATTTTCTTCTTTTCCTTTTATTCTTCTTTTTCTTCCTCTTCATAGCAAGCTTCAGTTTTGATGAGCTCAAATGCATTTTAACGTGTTGAAGCCCTCCTGAATTATTAGCCCCCTGTATTTATATATATTATCCCCTAGTTTCTGATTTAACAAAAGCAGATTTTTTTCAACATATTTCTAAACATAACAATAACTCATTTCTAACAGCTGATTTCTTTTATCTTTGTCATGATGACGGCACATAATATTTGACTAGATATTTACAAGTGACATTTAAAGGCTTAACTAGGTTAATTAGGGTAAAGTAAGGGTAATTAGGCAAGTCATTGTATAACAGTGGTTGGTTCTGTAATCCAAACAAATATTGCTTAAGGGGGCTAATAATATTGACCTTAAACGGTTTTTAAATATATTTTATTCTAGCCGAAATAAAACAAATAAGACTTTCTCCAGAAGAAAAAATATTATAGGAAATACTGTGGAAAATTCTTTGCTCTGTTTAACATAATTTTGGAAATATTTAAAGAAAAAAAAAATCACAGGAGGGTGAATAATTGTGACTTGAACTGTAAACTGATATCGGTGAGTCTGCAGCAGGACGTCTGAGCTGATGCTGAGATCTCACTCAGACCGGATGGCACTTCGTTGTCTCCATTACATCCCAGAAGAGAAGCACATCAAGGAACAGATAACAGCTCGTGGTTTTTGGTGTAGGAGGGAGAGTGGGGGTAAGATGTGTCAGTGGGGAAAATGCATCACTTCCTCTAAAAACAGAGGTCTGGGGTTGAGACGCACGCAATGAACACTTATTTTTTTTCTCTCAAAGTCAAAGGTAATTTACCATACAACATAGTGGGTTGGATGAAAAAAATGCTAAAATAAATAATTAAATAAACAAATGAATAAATAAATATCATTAGTAGCAGTAGTACACTGTTAAAACCGATTACTTGCTTTACTTAAGAAAAGTGAGTAAACCTAACGTAACTTGGAACTGTTAAGTTCATTTGATTTAATTTTTATAATTGTGCACAAGCCACTTTATTGGGTACACCTTACCAGTACCAGGTTAGACCCCCCTTTGCTTTCAGAACTGCCTTAATCCTTCATGTCAGAGATTCAACAAGGTACTGGAAATATTCCTCAGAGATTTTGCTTTATATTGACATCACGCAGTTGCTGCAGATTTGTCGACTGCACATCCATGATGTGAATCTCCCGTTCCACCACATCCCAAAGGTCCTCTATTGGATTGAGCTCTGGTGACTGTGGAGGCCATTTGAGTACAGTGAACTCATTGTCATGTTCAAGAAACCAGTCTGAGATGATTCACGCTTTATGACATGGTGCGTTATCCTGCTGGAAGTAGCCATCAGAAGATGGGGACACTGTGGTCATAAAGGGATGGACATGGTCAGCAGCAATACTCAGGTAGGCTTGTGGTGTTGACACGAAGCTCAATTGATACTAATGGACCCAAAGTGTGCCAAGAAAATATCCCCCTCACCATTACACCACCACCACCACCAGCCTGAACCACTGATACAAGGCAGGATGGATCCATGCTTTCATGTTGCTGACGCCTAACTCTGACCCGACCATCTGAATGTGGCAGCAGAAATGGAGACTCATCAGACCAGGCGACGTTTCTCCAATCTTCTACTGTCCAGTGTTGGTGAGCCTGTGTGAATTGTAGCCTCAGTTTCCTGTTCTTAGCTGACAGGAGCGGCACCCGGTGTGGTCTTCTGCTGCTGTAGTCCATCTGTCTCAAGGTTGGCCGTGTTGTGCGTTCAGAGATGCTCTTCTGCAGACCTCGGTTGTAACGAGTGCTTATTTGAGTTACTGTTGCCTTTCTATCAGCTGGAACCAGTCTGGCCATTCTCCTCTGACCTCTGGCATCAACAAGACATCTGCGCCCACAGAACTGCTTGTATCACTGGATATTTCCTCTTGCTCAGACCATTCTCTGTAAACCCTAGAAATGGTTGTGCGTGAAAATCCCAGTAGATCAGCAGTACTCTGACTTAATCTAGCACCAACAAACATGCCACATCCAAAGTCACTTAAATCACCTTTCTTCCCCATTCTGATGCTCGACGTGAGCTGCAGCAGATCGTCTTGACCATGTTTACATGCCTAAGTTCATTGAGTTGTGCCATGTAATTGGCTGATTAGAAATGTGCGTTGACAGGCAGTTGGACAGGTGTACCTAATAAAGTGGCCCATGAGTGTAATTCATTTACCGAATAATTTTACAACAACAGGTTTACACACTTCTTTAAATAACATCAACTATCCGTTTTTTACAGTGCACGCACATATACGAGACCCTTTAAAATAATTACAACCATCTTCCTTGCTACTTATTTTTAAGCATGAACATTTCTGAACGGTTTATCTTCTCATGTGGTTTATTCAAGATCTCCTTTCTCTCAGCTCTTAAAGCATTTTTCCACACTGTTTGCACGTCTCTGATTGACGGGGTTTCGACCCGAGCAGCCATATTTTATGACTCTTTTCAGCTCCGCATTATTCCTCTCATTGTGATCTCACTGCGAGGTAAACCTCACGGTGATTTATTCGGAAACACAGAAAACTCCCCTTAATGGCCGTGTAGGCAGTAAAGATGACAGTCAGGTTAGCGCTGTTTTATTGGCACGGGAGAGTGTGTTAGCAGGCCTCGGACTCACTATTTCACTTTAATTTCCTGTCCCGGGACGCTGTTGGGCTCGGCAGGGCACGACCGGACTGTTATTACTGTAGTCCGTCAGGCAAACGCACCAGGAGATGAGCAGACCAAAACAGCCTGACGCGGTGAGGGTGAGAAAGAAACGCACAGCTACACGGCTCAGACTGTAAAAGGGATGTGGACTAGTGATCTAGACACGGACTAGATCTCTATATCACTGTATTTTACTGTGATGATATCATTGACAATAATTCACGTCTCCCCTGAGAGACAAAACAGGGCTGTTTCTTCAGAGAGAAGTATTATCTGTCCTATTTTTTGAAAGAAAAAAATAATAACCAAGAATAGGGTTTAAGGCGTCACGGTGGCGTAGTGGGTAGCACGTTCGCCATACAGCAAGAAGGTCGCTGGTTCGAGCCCGAGTTAATAAAGGGACTAAGCCGAAAAGAAAATTAATGAAACACGTTTATTGTCTTATAATCTGCATTTATTTTTATCCCAGCGACTCCAATTTAAATCATTCAGCGATTCGTTTGTTTCAAAACCCCTCCTTAGCACGATGCTAAACTACGCTGTTTGGTCCGATGACCCAGTCTGTTGCGATTGGTCGACAGCGTTCAGCACGATAGAATGCCCACCACGGGCATTATTAAAATAGTCAGAGTATATAGCGTATGCATGAGCATACCTGCCAACACTCCCGTTTTTCTCAAGAATCGCCCGTATTTTAGACCCATCTAACGTCACCCTCCTGATTTGTTATTTCGTCTGAAAAACCACCCCCTCCGGTCCTTAGTAATTTGGTACGCTCTGTAAAATCCCTGGGTCACCAACATTAGTATAAGATCTGATCGCAGCGGTGGCCCGAACCAAGCTTCACAGTAGTTACTAACATCACAGTACCTGGTTCTCAATAGTGTTATTCAGACACCTCACCCCCGAAACTAACCCCCTGGTCTCCCAGCGTATCACTCTATTCTTAACCAGAAGTAAAATCAGTGACACACATGCAGTATTAGTGCACACAGCGGCAAAAGCTGAACCATTATGAAACAGGACCGCCGCACGTGTGTAGGAGAGCTGATGTTTCCATAGCACCGACAAACAGCAGTGAAACGCAAGCTCACAAACGCATTTTAATCTGTAAACAAAGCGGCACGCGTCGCGTTTACAACGTGTCTTTAGATGCGATATAAGAATATAAGAAGTTAACCAGATACACTACAAGCGGTTACAAGTACCAAACTCAATTAAATACATCATTTACAAGCTAGAGAATTTGTGTGAATTTAGTGAGGCGATCGTTTTAATCACACACACTCACACTTGTGAAATGGTGGAAGCAGGAGGGGTTGGATAGAGGGTGCAGGCCAGATTCACAGTCAGGCCACCAGGAAATGTCCTGGTGCTTCCTATGGCCAGTCCGCCCCTGCATACATCTTTTCTGATCCTTCCTTTAACAAACAGCCGACGAATCTTCCATTCTTGAACACAGCACAAGGCTACGAATCTTCCAAAAGGGAACACAGCACAAGGCTGGGCTATAATGTTGAGGCATTTTTGCTAAAATAAACTTCAACCACTGACTCTTCAGTTTTATCTCTGGTTCATCTGCACACTTCCGAGCACACAGCCGAGCACAGCGTCTTTGCGTCATGATTTAACATGTCTGCTACAGTGTTGTTTTCAGTGTTGCCAGATGTAGCTGACTGATTCCAGCCCAAACCCTCTCCAAAAGGTTTTTACCTGCACAATCAAATTCAAAACCGCCCAATCTGGCAACACTGCTTCTTTTTCTTGCTACTGTGTTTGTGGGCGGGGCCGGGGGTTTCAAACCATCCCAAGTTTGCGCACAAATGGACGGGGTTTAAGTTTCGTATCCACGTCACGCAGAAACGGCTAAAGACTCGTAATCAAGACGATTCATTTGAAGCACTATGAGTCGACTCTTTTATAGATGAATCAATAGTTTTAAACATGGTACACTTTCAGATTTAAGCCTCAGCTGGACATTTCACTTCACTCAGAGCTGTGGTACACACTGATGAAGATCATTTTCAAAAACACATAATAGGGACTCTTTAAAAATAGTGTTTGGGACATTTCATATACTGCAAAACAGTTGCAAGATGACACTGTATGTCTGTAACAAAATATAACACATTCAAAATATTTTAAATAGCCACTTAGGAGCTAAAATGTGCTGTCCATATACAGCATGTGGCCACTAAGCCCTAGGAGGTTAAGGAACTCTCGACCGTTTTTAATAGTATCGTGTCAGACATCTTGAGGAGAAAGTTTGGGTCAATTGCACAGGCCCATTATCACCCTTCACACACAGCTGCAGATCACAGAGTCTTTAATGCATTCGGTGGCCTGGCAATAATACTCCACTCGCTGTTCACAGCAATTGACCCATTAGGTCCCACTGTTTTTATAAACTTTTGAAACAAGGCCAATTTTTATACTGCTGGGGCTTTTTTTGCAGGCTTCGGGTAGTCACGGTCAGTGCATGCCTGTGGTCTTCATTAAAAGCCGAGCCGGGCGTTAAAAGTACAGTGCGGACCCTCAGGAGCAAGCGATAACCACGGCTGAGCAAACCTGCTTTGTGTTCAGACCCCTGGTGTCACCACATGCTGCAGTAAAATATATATATATATTCATCGGACTTACTCGTTTCTCTTTTAGTCACACTTTGCAATAAGGTTGTGTTTGTTAATGTTAGTTAATCCACTTAATAACATGAACAAACAATGAACACTACATTTATTACAGTATTTGTTGTTCATTGTTAGTTTGTTAACGCATTGTGCATTTCAAGAGTTCACATTTAGCTGATGATTGATAATAAAGCGTATTTGGCATGCTGTCCTGAGAGAGAGCCCTGAGCTCAGAATATCCTTGAGCCCGGGGCTCCCTCCCGTTTAAAGGGCGAGATGAGAGTTTGAGCTCAGGTGAGTCTCGAGAACTCCCCCCGCTTGTGAACATGCTGAGATATATCTGACTAGAGTTGCTTTTAGATGCTATTTCAAACGAGTCAATTTACTCATGTAGTGTGTTTTTTGGACGGTGGGAGGAAACCGGAGAACCCAGGGGAAAACCCATGCAACACGGGGAGAACATGCAAACTCCACACAGAAACACAGACTGGCTCGGGGAGAGGCCGAACCAGCGGTGTTCTTGCAGTGAGGCAACAGTGCTAACCACTGGGCCACCGTGCCGCCCTATAAGAGAAGGGGAGGAGTCGGGGTGTAAGGGGGGATTCTTCAGGATGAAGATGACTGGAGTAGCGAGCTCTGGTAATTTATAGTGTGTCAGGATTCCTCTGATTGGTGCAGTATGCAGAGCTGATGTGGTACCAGCTGTGTTCAATCATAAGCACGTGATCCTCTCGAAGTTAGTTTATAAATAAACCCCACTAATTTTAGCAGGCATGATTTTAGATGGCACCACGGCGGCGTAGTGGGTAGCACAATTGCCTCACAGCAAGAAGGTCGCTGGTTTGAGCCTCGGCTCGGTCAGTTGGCCTTTTTGAGTTTGCATGTTCTCCCCGTGTTCGGGTGGGTTTCCTCCAGGTGCTTTAGTTCTCTAAAAGTAAAATTTAAGACTTTACCTCAACTCTGAGTCAGGGAACATTGCTTGAACAACTAGGGGGATGTCCTCATTTGAGGTGTAAGAGTGGTGGCGGCTTACGGTTTGAAATACCCACAGTATTTTGGCCTTAAGTGTAGCTACATTCACAAAGCTGCAGAAGGCATTGCTTGAAGTGGACGGCCTTGTGGAAGGCTGAGAGGTCGAAGTGCTCGATGAGAACATACTTATGTGCAAACTACTTGCCTGCGACGACACATACTTCTTGTGCTTCTCTGCTTTCATGTGTGAATCGAGCGCTTTGTGGCCCGTTGTCCCCAGTTTTATCGTCTTTTTACATAAAGCACACCTCCCTTCATGAGTACTGGCTGTTTTCTTCAGCCACCCCCGATACTTTTCGTCCTCCGACCAATTGTCATCAAACAAAATTTGCCCATGCTTGCGATTTCGCAAAATGCCGTGGTGACGAACCATCAACGCATTCAATCACTTACTCGTATGTCACCTATGGAACGATGCAGGTTGCACCCACGAAGTGCTGCCCCCCAAATGCTGCGCTGGTCAAATTGCGGTTGAAAAAAATAAAAATAAAAGTGACGAGTCGGACATGAAATTTAAGATCCCACATGAAATTTAAGACCTCCTTATGAAAAATTACAGAATTCAAGACATTTTCAGACCTTAAAAATCGAAAATTTCATTTAAGATGTTTCAAGACTTTTTAAGGACCCGCATGGGCCCTGTAGTAAATACATTATCTAATGAAACCTTATTGTGAAGTGTGACCTTTTTAAGGTAAGGGGTTGCAAACATTTTATATGGGCTGAATTTAAACAAACGAATGAAGTTGAACATTACTAAATAGAATTTGTTTGTTTAAATTCAGCCCATATACAGTTGAGGTCACAATAACTCGCCCTCCTGTGTATTTTTATTTCTTTTTTCAAATATTTCCCAAATGATGTTGAACAGATTCAGGAATTTTTAACAGTATTTCCTATAAAAAAAATTATTATTTGTTATATTTCAGCTAGAATAAAAGCAGTTTTAATTTTTTTTAAAACCCATTTAAAAAAATTAAGGTCAATATTATTAGCCCCTTAAGCAATATCTGTTTTGGATTGTCTACAGAACAAACCACTGTTATACAATGGCTTGCCTAATTACCCGAACTTAACCTTATTAAGCCTTTAAATGTCACTTTAAGCTGAATGCTACTGTGGTATCTTGAAATATTTCTGGTAAAATATTATGTGCTAACATCATGGAAAAGATAAAGTTATTAAAAAATGAGTAGGCCCACGGAATCTGCGCGTGCAGATTTCCACAGAGTTTTAGCCCATCATTGATCATTTATTTACTGGTGTAAATGTTTGTAAATGCATATTTATTCAGTTTTTAAATTAATTTCAGTAATGTTATTGACTAATATTATGAAAAAATACGAATATGAAAATATTCATATGATTGAATTACAATACAGTTTGTAAAGTACTATTTTCTGTCTTTAAGTAAATATTTTATATATGAGAGAATTGCTTTGTTTAGGCAAGGCAAGGCAAGTTTATTTATATAGCACATTTCATACACAGTAGCAATTCAAAGTGCTTTACATAAACAGAAATAAAATTGAAGTATAAGAAAATAAAAACAAATAATAAAAAAAACATAAAAACAGATTAAAATGAGTTAAAACAAGTTATAAAAGAATGAAAAAAGCAAATAAAGTGGAGCTAATTGGATTCACATTGTAAACATTAAAGTTAAAAAAGTGTTACTTTTTTATTTCATATATTAAGGTTTTAGTTATGATACTATCAAAATCATTCTGCATAAATCCGCAGATTTTTAACAAAATAGCAAAGAAATATGGGCAAGAAATAGCAAAAAATGTCTGCAGATTCCGTCTGGCCCTGGAATTGAGTTATTAAAACTATTATGTTTAGAAATGTGTTGAAAAAAATATTAAATGTTCAACAGGCCGGTCTAGTTTGACGGTCGCCAAATTAGCGAAATAAATGACCAAAGTACCAAATAATACCTGTCATGAGTATAACCACATTCACCACCAGGAGGCGCTATAATCACTCTTGTAGGAGAATTTTGCTTTCACAATCCAAAATAAAGTTATCCAACATGTGCGCCCGATAGCTCCGCCCCTTCTGTTACACGAGCAAAGCTGCGGTCGTTGAGTGCGTGACGTGTCCATCATTACACACTTCACTTTACCAGTCGAATGAGTGCATCATCCGGGTGATTAAAGTGCACTTATTATTGTTAGAAGTTTCAGTGTGAACGCACTACTTACACTATTTACAGAAATTGGGGGGGGGAATATACAGGGGGGTCATCAGTCAGACTACAACTGTACATTGTTTGCAATCACTAACCTTAAAACATTTTAGTAAATCCAATGAATTTTCAATCTCAGCCTCATATGGCCTCCTGAACCCTGACCCGAGCCTTCTGCATCACCGAATGATGGAGATTTATGGAATCAGCGAGTGTGAATCGCTGCGAGACTGTAAAAAAAGGCCGGTCTGGGTTTTTTATAGAGGCTGTGGAGCAGAGCAGAGGACAGGGTTCAGTGTGACACACTGTGACATACAATGATTTGGATTACATTACTGATCAATCATTCCACGCTGAGCTTCAGTCCGTCTGAGTGTGGTCAGGAGGAGAAAAGCTCTACTAAAAAAACTACCAAACGCATTGATTCAGTTTGTTTGTGTTTCACTTCAGCTTCTGTGGCCAGATAAATCATACTGGAGATACAGATTATATGACGATATGATGATTATTTACTTGAAGGAGGTCTTCATAAGACTGACATGAAACCTTTATAATGAGGACATAACAGGTAATGAATGTGAGTTTTATGATAACTGTTTTTAGGTGTTATTTGCTCAGTTATGTCATTTTAAATGCAAAGATGACATTGTTATGACGCCTATATGACCTAAACACATACATAACAACCGTCTTTATCTTTGACATTACATCTCGACATTGCCAAGGCAACTTGTCTTGTCATAAATCTGTCATAAACATGACTGAAACTAAATAAAAACATGTACAATATGTTTACAATATGTGTATTCAATATGTTTATGCTTATATAATATAATTATACAAACATATTCACATTTTATAAGTCAAGCACTTATCCTGTTAGCCAGCTCTCAATTTAGGGGATTTACAACTACCTAACTTTAAATAGTAACAGTTCCTGACTCCAAGTAAGCTACAAACATGAATTATGCAAACCTGTCAACAATCCCGTTTTTCCCGGGATTCTCCCGTATGTTACTATTCTATCCCGCTATCATCCCATAAAGGTGTTTTCCCGTATTTCTCCCGTATTTTCAGTCTTTCACTGAAGGGTGGCAATAAACATTAAAGAGCCGATCCTCCCTATACGCAACCCATACCGCCCAACCACCAGGGGCCGCCCCTTGCTCTTAAATGTGAGTCAGTTCTGTGCTTTCGCTTTATTTAGGCATGAAACACTTTGAAATAGATATAAAAACGGCGGGATTCCCTTTCCTTTTCATTACAGGTGCCGTCGCTCCTCCTGTGCAATCCTCAAAACAGTCATAAAGCGGTGCGTGACTGTCAGACGCGCTCCATAGTGATAAACAGACACTGTTTCCCAAACCCATTCTGTACACGCGATTTGAAGTGGGGCAATAGTCTGGGTTTTGTGTGCATGTTTGAACAGACATATACATATAATTAATAATAAAAGCATCTAAAGATGTTGATCTTGGTTGGTTTTTTTTTCCAAACACAACTAAATGAGCTTAATGAGCATAAAATGCTTTCATTATAACGTTATTATAATGTATTTTAAAGTGACCCCTCTGTTATTTCCATGTTAAGTCAATGCAAAGATGCACATACACTAGACATCCTGCGAGAATGAGGCAGCGCAAATGAAGCGATTCTGTTGCCTATGGGAGAAATGACTAGCAATAATTCATTCATTCATGCATTCATTTTCTTTTAGACTTAGTCGTTTTATTAATCTGGGGTCACCACAGCGGAACTTATTCTGCATGTTTTACGCAGCGGATGCCCTTCTGGCTGCATCCCATCACTGGGAAACACCAATACACACTCATTCACTCACATACACTGTGGACAACTTAGCTGACCCAATTCACCTATACCACATGTCTTTGGACTGTGGGGGAAACCGGAGCACCTGGAGGAAACCCACGCCAACACGGGGAGAACATGCAAACTCCACACAGAAATGCCAACTGACCCAGCCGAGGCTCAAACCAGCGACATTCTTGCTGTTAGGCGACAGCTCTACCGACTGCACCACTGTTTCGCCCGAATAGGAATGATAAACGTCAGAAAACTGTCAAACTATTTGCTCTACAAACAAGTGTTTGCATGACTATACAGACAAAGCAAAATAATATAATAAGAAAATATCTGTGTGCAACATCAAGCAGCAGAACAAGCTGTTTGTTACATCTGAAAAACAATGAAAGTGAATGAGAGCGTAAGTCTCGAGCCAAAAAGATTCAAATGGCTGCGCCTGCTCATACACGGAGAATAAGGTGAACACACGCAGATCGCTAAAAGACTACAAATCCGCCATTTCTAGAACTACAAGTTTCAGTCGTGCACCACACACACACACTCCGGGTTACTCATCCCGTTTGATTACACTCACACAGCTGAAGCTGCTCAAAACTGATTAGTTGGACTATTTATACAGCACACAAACACACAGACTTTATTGAGTCTTACTATACTGAATTGTGAATATTACAATGCGTTTTCCTTTGGCTTGCCTTCAGTGTAACACTTTACAGTAAGGTTCATTAGTTAATGCATTTACTAACATGAACTAATCACGAACAACACTTGTGCAGCATTTATGATTCATAATTAAACGTTTACTAATGCATTCTCAACATCCAAATCCATGCTTGTTAACATTAGTTAATGCACCGTGGGTTAACATAAACTAACAATAAACAACTGTATTTTCATTAACTATTTCACTAACGTTAACTAACAAGAACAAATACTGCAGTAAATGTATTGTTCATTGTTTGTTCATGTTAGTAAATGCATTAATTAACGTTAACTAATGAACCTTATTGTAAAGTGTGACCACCCTCGCTTTGCTGTTTTGTTCGTTTACGTTGTCTCCTACCAATAGTCTGGTATTTTGACCATGAATCTAGATTGCCCATAAACATCTGTTTGCTCCTTTGTTGACTGTTGTTTGCCTGACCATTCTCTGCATAATAAACCCTACATTTGAATCCGCACCTTTGTTGTCAGCGTCCCGCTTCATACGATAATCTTAAGTTAGTTCCAGTTCTGGCTTTGGTACTAACTCGTGTACTGTATATACACAAATATATTATTGCATGGCATCCAATAGAAAGTATTCACCTTAAAGAGAGATCTATGAGGGGTGTGTTTATTAATGCTGAGCACTGTATATATACAAAAATCTCCTCTAGACAGTATAAGGGGCTGTTAATATGTGACATTCCCTCGTTAAAAATAGCTATACAGAGCGCAGGGGAATTAAACAGAAGGCACGTTTATAGGTGAATTAACTCCATACTCCATTGCTAACATCAACACACGATACACTCTCAGGATTCGTCCGATCGCTCCTTTATTTGAGACTGACATTGATCCACTGTGCTGCCTGCATGTCGAAAGTTCAGCTATTTTTAGTTTTGCTGACTGACATGCCTTTAAATCTTCATAATAAGCCATAATAAATCTCAGTTCTCACTGTATGAAGCTGTACGTTATCCGCCCTCCAGCTACTCGTACACAACACATTTCACCATCCAGGTAAATGTGTGTTATTTTAAGTGTAGAATAACACTAACAATCTGCATCGTTTACTAAATTACATCATTTAAACTAGCAACAAAATCTGTAGTTCAAGTTCACTTATTTATAAAGCTCGTTTAAATCAAGACTGACCAAAGTGCTGGACATAAACACAAACTACATAGAGAAATAATCATTTTACAAAGCATATAAAATATAATGCAAGCGGATAAATATTTAGAAACAAAGCAAAAGTCAAGACTATAAAATGAGTATGATTTTAATAAGCCAGATTAAACCGATACATTTTAAAAAGGGATTTAAAATGGATCATGAGCCACGCTAATCTGAAGTAACGTGTCTCATTACTTTTGAGACAAGCATAAAAACTTGTCTATATATTCCCATCGGCCCATTTACAACCCAGGGTCATTCTGATTATGTACCCCTGTATACATTCCAGGACAGTGGGCAATATGTCCCAGGAACTACGTTTTTTTGCAGTTTTTGTTTTTATGAATCCACTGCTGTGTACGCTTTTTCAGATCTCAAATTTCTCTTGCGAGTGCCATTCGCACCTGCTCTTCTCAAGTAAATTCACCAGTGGCCACTATTGACTGACTGACTGACTGATCAACTGACCCACCCTCCTTCTTCCCTAAACCCAACCAACAGTGTTTTCCAAAGCACCGACTGACCCACCCTCATCCTTCCCTAAACCCAACCGACAGCGTTTTCAAAACCACAGATTGGCCTGCCCACACACTTCCCTAAACCCAACCAACAGTGTTTTGAAAAGCACAGATTGACCCACCCTCCTCATTCCTAAACCCAACCGACAGTGTTTTCAAAAGCACAGACTGACCAGCCCACCCCCTTCCCTAAACCCAACCGACAGTGTTTTCAAAAGCACCGATTGACTAGCCCACACACTTCCACGAACCCAACCGACAGTGTTTTCAAAAGCACCGATTGACCCACCCTCCTCATTCTCTAAACCCAACCAACAGTGTTTTCAAAAGCACCGATTGACCCACCCTCCTCATTCTCTAAACCCAACCAACAGTGTTTTCAAAAGCACAGACTGACCCACCCACCCACTTCCCTAAACCCAACCGACAGTGTTTTCAAAAGCACCGATTGACCCGCTAACATTCATTCATTCATTTTCTTTTCGGCTTAGTCCCTTTATTAATCCGGGGTCGCCACAGCGGATTGAACCGCCAACTTATCCAGCATTTGTTTTACGCAGCGGATGCCCTTCCAGCCACAACCCATCTCTGGGAAACACATTCATACATTCTCATTCACACACATACACTATGGACAATTTAGCTTACCCAGTTCACCTATACCGCATGTCTTTGGACTGTGGGGGAAACCGGAGCACCCGGAGGAAACCCACGCAACCACGGGGAGAACATGCAAACTCCACACAGAAATGCCAACTGGCCTAGCCGGGGATCGAACCAGCGACCTTCTTGCTGTGAGGCGAACGTGCTACTCACTACGCCACCGTGGCGCCCTGACCCGCTAACACACTTCCTTAAACCCAACCGACAGTGTTTTCAAAAGCACCGATTGACCCGCTAACACACTTCCTTAAACCCAACCGACAGTGTTTTCAAAACCACCGATTGACCTGCTAACACACTTCCTTAAACCCAACCGACAGTGTTTTTTCAAAAGTACAGATTGACCCACCCTCCTCATTCCCTAAACCCAACAGACAGTGTTTTCATAAACACCGATTGACCTGATTTACCTGTCAATCAAACAGTCTCACGGACAGGTCTTGGCCACTGAAAGCTTCAGTCTGAAGGTCTGGCTACACAAAAACCGGCTATTAACATGTAAATATGTGTCATGCAAGCGAACACCTCGTACCTCTGGCCAAAGAGCACGTAAGCAGCTCTCCGTTATCAAATTCTGCCAACGCTCTGAGATGCCAAGAAAATGCCAACCTCTCTCTCTCTCTATTAGACAGCTGCGTATCATTTGAAACTGAAGCCAGACACTTAAACGCAGCACAAGGGCAAAAGCGAGTGAAACACTAGAATGAAACAAGTTTCTGTTAACTCGATGCACGTTGCCCGAACCGCCGGACTTAAGTGAATTTGACTTTTCGTCGAGCGCTTTCTTCACGCTCCAGAATAAATCACATCACCTGCGGGACAAAATACCAAATATAGTGTGTCAGCTGTCAAAACGCCAGTATATCGGATCTCAGGACCCGACGTGGACGGCTGAGATCATTTTTTTTTTTTTTTGATATTTTTTTGGAGCTGAATGTTGAGTGGGCCATTTCCTGATGAAGAGGCAACGCTGAAATACGATGACAAACCTATAAAAAAATGACCAAAGCGAGGCTGAAACTGTTCGACTGCAGCCAAAAAAAGTGAAACACACATCCGACACGCTGGTGAAATCTCATCTGAATATCAAAATAAATAGATTGTGGGATTAACGTCCAAATACCTTGTGCTTATGTTAATAAAACGTGCTCGAATAAACACGGGTGGATGTACTGTATCTGATCCAGCTCGAGATATCTGGACCAGAACCCGAAAAATGAATGCCAGATGGTAAAAACAAATGACTCATGATGCTTGTGTTGACTGTGTAAATACAATGGTGACGCAATGTGAAACAGCCGCACTGCTAGCTCTACAAAGGAAAATCAGTGACGGTGAAAGATGATATACTGCATTTTAGAAACATTTATCGCGTTACGACGTACAGTAATATCAACATTGATATGTCAGTCTACACT
>CAIGQQ010027059.1:6555-28351 GCA_903798035.1 Danio albolineatus | reverse complement strand
TGATTGGATGGATGGATGGATTGGATGGATGGATGGATGGATGGATGAATTGATGAATGGATGATCAAATTTTGAATAGAATATATAGTTATATGTATATGTATATAGTTTTTTTTGATATTGTATGTGTAATAATGTATTTAAGGTTGCTTTCTTAAAACTGGTAGGGGTTAACTCTGGGTTATTTATAAAATTGACTGTTGATTAATAAGCACTGTCCTTGAATGAATGGATGAATGGATGGATGGGATGGATTAGATTGGATAAATGGATGGATGGATGGATTGATTGGATGGATGGATTGATTGGATAAATGGATGGATGGATGGATGGATGGATGGATGAACTGATGAATGGATGATCGAATTTTGAATAGAATATATAGGTATATGTATATGTATATAGTTTTTTTTATATTGTATGTGTAATAATGTATTTAAGGTTGCCTTCTTAAAACTGGTAGGGGTTAAATCTGGATTATTTACAGAATTTACTGTTCATTAATAAGCACTGTCCTTAAATGGATGGATGGATGGATGGATGGATGGATGGATGGATGGATGGATGGGATGGGATGGGATGGGATGGATTGGATTGGATTGGATTGGATTGGATTGGATTGGATGGATGGATGGATGGATTGATTGATTGATTGATTGGATGGATGAACTGATGAATGGATGAACGAATTTTGAATAGAAGAAATTACTTATAAAAGTGGTTTATTTTATTTTTGGTAACAACTTAATTGTTTTATATTCACTAAACTTAAATTTGTAAAAACGAATAAGCTAACTTAATTGATTTATGTTGAGACAACATGAAGGGATTGAGTGGAACCCTGCACTCTTTTACAGCGTAGATCCAGTCATTTCTTCCTATTGAATGAAGGGGAATTACAAATTATTCAACATTTAAATACAAGTTAGAGGAATGGATTAAAACGATGAAAGAAAAGTCTTTAATCGTGTTTAATTCTTTTTCTCGTTTTTGTATTAAATTGTTATCAAATCTCTTGATATTTTTGTTGTATATAATTTTATTGATATTGTATGTGTAAAAATGTATTTAAGGTTGCCTTCTTAAAATTGGTAGGGGTTAACTCTGGGTTATTTATAAAATTTACTGTTGATTAATAAGCACTGTCCTTGAATGGAAGGATGGATGGATGGATGGATGGATGGATGTATGGATGGATGGATGGATGGATGGATGGATGATTGGATGGATTGGATTGGATGGATGAACTGATGAATGGATGAACGAATTTTGAATAGAATAAATTACTTATTAAAGTGGTTTATTTTATTTTTGGTAACAACTTAATTGTTTTATATTCACTAAACTTAAATTTGTAAAAACGAATAAGCTAACTTAATTCATTTATGTTGAGACAACATGAAGGGATTGTGTGGAACCCTGCACTTCTTAACAGCGTAGATCCAGTCATTTCTGCTAATTGAATGAAGGGGAATTACAAATGATTCAACATTTAAATACAAGTTAGAGAAGTGGATGAAAACGATTAAAGAAAAGTATTTAATCATGTGTAATTATTTTCTCTCTTGTTTTTTTTTTATTAAATTGTTATCAATTCTCTTGATATATTTGTTGTATATAATTTTATTGATAATGTATGTGTAATAATGTATTTAAAGTTGCCTTCTTTAATCTGGTAGGGGTTAACAAGCTTAATAAGATAAGATTAATAAGCACTGTCCTTGAATGAATGGATGGATGGATGGATGGATGGATGGATGGATGGATGGATGGATGGATGGATTGATGGATTGATGGATGGATGGATGGATGGATGGATTGATGGAGGGACGGACGGACGGATGGACAGACGGATAGAATGATAGACCAATATATAGAACGATGGATGTATGGACAGATAGAATGATAGATTGGATAGATGGATGAATGAATGAATGAATGAATGAATTTTGAATAGAATAAATTACTCAAAAAGTTGTTTTATTTAATTTTTTTAGAACAACTTTATTGTTTTATATTCAATCCACTTAAATTTATAAAAACGAATAAGCTAACTTAATTGATTTGTGTTGGGACAACATGAAGGGATTGTGTGGAACCCAGCACTCTTTTACAGCGTAGATCCAGTCAGTTCTTCCAATTGAATGAAGAGGCGTTACACATTATTCAGCATTTAAATTTAAGTTAGAGAAATGGATGAAAGTGAATCAAGTCTTTAATAGTGTGTAGTTCTTTTATCTTGTTCTTTTATTAAACTATTATCAATTCTCTTGATATTTTAGTTGTATATTGTATTGATATTGTATTCTCTGGTTTCCTCCCGCAGTCCAGATAACAAACCAAACTAAACACACAAAACTGAACACACAAAACTGATACCAAAATAGAGCCAGAAGCTCTTACACCTCTCCACAGTTATCCATATACGTCACTAGCTCGGAATAAGCTGGGGGGAGTTCACCGAGATCTGCCTAAGCTCAAACTCCCCTCTGGCCCTGCAAACGAGAGGGAGCCCCGGGCTCGAGGATCTCAAGCTCAGGGCTCTCTCTCTTTCTCTCTACCTTTATCTTGATGTGTATAGCTCTTTTACAATGCAGATTGTGTCAAAGCAGCTTCACATGCATTATAAAAAATTGAAACAGTGTCAGTCCAGTTTTTAGTGTCAGTCCCGGGACAGCATGCCAAACAAGGTTTATTATCCATCATCAGCTTAGTGTGAACTCTTTAAACTATACATATATATTAAAAAATATAATAAACACTAAAATACAAACTGTAATATTAATTTATTATCCACAATATTAATTTGGGGACAAAAAACAAGGTCTTTTCAGTAAATATTTCTATTAATAAATAATAAAAATACATTTAACACAATAGCAATAAAACAATGTTTATGATTATTACAATTGTATTGTTGTTTAATAAGGTGGTGCGTGTTACGTATTTGTGCTCTATTTGTGTTTTCTCTCTCTCTCTCTCTGTTCTCCCGTATCTGCTTTCAGATTCTACGGTTCCTGCTATTGATCACTTCATCCGCCAATCATTTCCTCCCCAGTTTTGCCACTCTTTCCATCATTCATAACATTCACTTTGTTTACGAGGCTTGGACGAAGCAGACAGGTCACGTGACATACATGTTGCAACACGTAGGACTACTCCTGTGTATAGTACATTAGGTTAAGGGCGAGCGCCACCCCTTGTACTTTTTAGATAGACAAAGTAGATAGGACTCGGAAGACTCTTCGCGTTTGTTATTTTGTTTAATACATTTAGTTAGTTAGATGCTTCTGGGGAGTTCGATATTGTTTGGGTTTTGTTGTTTTCATTTCTTTAGCGCCGCCCACGTCCCTTCTGCCAGCTCTCTTGTTTTTCCCGTCTTTTGTGTTGTATATATTGTAAATAGTATATTTTTGCCGTACCTTCTTTTTCTTTAGTTTTGATTCATTCGTTGTTCTTGTTCACTTTAGGTATTGAAAAATAAAGTCACACATTTTGGTATAACTTTGGTTGTCTTTTGCACTTCATTCACTGTCGGTGTGAATTTATTTTAATTATATAAATGTCAAATCCCACTTTCCCCTAGACCAGTGTTTCTCAACTGGTGGGTCGCGACCCAAGTGGATCGCTGGAACATTTTTAGTGGGTCGCGGAGTGTGTGTAAAACATAAATTTTTAACTTTTTTTCTTATACCGGACTTTTATTTTGAAATGCATATACCAGACTTTTATTCTGAAATGTGCAATTGTACTTTGTAATATCTGTATAATTTGATACATTTTATCTGTCACTAATTGTGTATGTTAACAAATAAATACAAATTAATTCATTATAATTCCTAAAATTAAAATATAGTTCCTAAAAATTTGGGTCGCGACTTGATGACCATGTAAAAATGTGGGTCCCATGGCCAAACCAGTTGAAAACCACTGCACTAGACTAACAACAAGGGGTTTGTAACAGTGCGGTGGCACAGTGGGTAGAGCTGTTGCCTCACAGCAAGAAGGACGCTATTCCAGAAGAAACCTCATCAAACTGAGTGAGACATCAGCCGAGGCGAGGAGATTCACAAGACTAATAATCAGTGACATGGCAAACCCATCATTTTCCAGACTTTTACAGACTGCTAACTTTCCAGCCTTCTGACCCTCAAAGTCCATCATGTCACATCCGTGTGAGTCTCTGTCAGTCTATAAGCCAAACTTCTGTCTCTGTTAAAGCCTGAGAATGACGTCACGCCATAATTAGCGTTAGCACGATTCTCTTATTGTCTTGGTCTGGTGTTAAAGGTCAGACACAGAGATGAGAGCCAAATGTGTGAGAAACAGATGACGTTCACATCAGGGAAATGCAGATGCTGATTCACATCATCTGCTATCTGTTATACTTTCACTTACAGTCACATCTGTCTGCTTTTTGAATGACTGAAGGGTTGTTAAAACACACAAGAGATGAACTGTGAGGGGAAAATGAAGGTTTGAAAAGCAGAGAAGAGCTTTCATGCAATGACTATTGAATATATATATAAATATAGTATTTTTTTTTCAGTTAAAATATAGTTGAGGCAAATAAATTATTGTGAAATATTTATAGTTTTTCAAATATTGGTCAAGTAATATTTCAAGAGTTCACGCATATCTGATAATTGATAATAAAGCGCGTTTGGCATGCTGTCCCAAGAGACAGCCCTGAACACAGAATATCCTCGAGCCCTGGGCTCTCTCTTGTTTGGAGGGCGAGTTTGAGCTCAGGTAGGTCTCGAGAACGACCCTGCTTGTGAACGTACTGAGATATGGCTGGCTAGGACTTTGTCTTAAGATGCTGCTTTGGAGAAGTCAATTTACGTATGGTGTATGATTTTGGAGACCCGGGAAAAACCAATGCGAGCACGGGGAGAACATGCAAACTCCTCATAGAAACGCCAACTAGTTAACCTAGTTAAGCCTTTAATTTCTATTAATTTCAATTAGAAATGAGTTATTAAAACTATTATGTTTAGAAATGTGTTGAAAAAATTATTTTCTCTGTTAAAAAGAATTTGGGGGGAAAATATACAAGTGGGCTAATAATTCAGACTTTAACTGTACAAAGAAAATATAATAAAATAAGATGCATTAAAGCACATTCTCTGTCATTTCTGGTCAATAATGATAAAAAGAAAAAAACCCTGCTGGTTGAATAAAAGCAACTTTCAAATCCCGGCTGAGTGTGTATGGATGTTTCCCCATGATGGGTTGGAGCTGGAAGGGCATCCGCTGCGTAAAACATATGCTGGATAAGTTGGCGGTTCATTCCGCTGTGGTGACCCCAGATTAATAAAGGGACTAAGCTGAAAAGAAAATGAATGAATGAAATATTATATATAATATATAACTTTAAGCTCTTCAACAACTTCCCTTCTCTGATTGGTGTTCACTGTCATGTGGGCGGGATCAACTTGTCACTTACATGAGTTCAACCAATAGCAAACAACTGCCATGCAACTGTCCAGGTTATTATTATTAGTTATTACTATCATTACACGTTAGAACCCAATATGTTAAGGCAACTCAAACTGTTTGAGGAAACCGATTACTACAAACCATTTGAGTTAAACAACTAATCTATATGAGTACTGTGAACTTACTCCATTTAAGTTGAAGTGATAAGTAGACCCACACGAAATCGTGCGAGTGCAGAATTCCACAGATTTCTGCAGATTTTTCATCATTGATTCTGTTTATTTACTGGTGTAAATGTGTGTAAATTTATATTTATTCAGCTTTCAAATTAATTTCTGTAATAATATTGAATAATATGAAAATAATCATATGATTTATTTACAATACAGTTTGTAAAGTAGCATTTTCTGTTTTCTAGTAGAGATTTTATACAAGAGACTTGCTTTGTTAACCACATAAAATGGATCTATTTGTATTTGCATTGTGAACATTAAATAAAAGTTAAAAAGTTATTACTTCTTATTTCATATATTAAGGTTTTAGTTATGATAAACCCAAAATCACTCCGCATAAATCCACAGATTTTTAACAAAATACTCTGCAGAAATAGCAAAAAGTGTCTGCAGATTCCGTGTGGCCCTAGTTATGAGGTATTGAATTAACTCATTACCCTCAACACTGAGTACAAAACTCTATAAATGAGTAGAATGAACTTTCTGTAAATTTTTGAGTTAACTACACTCATTTCATTTGAAAAAGCTGACTGTTGTGTTTTACAGTGTATAATAATAATAATAATAATAATAATAATAATAATAATAATTCATTCATTCATTCATTTTCTTTTCGGCTTAGTCCCTTTATTAATCCGGGGTCGCCACAGCGGAATGAACCGCCAACTTATCCGGCATTTGTTTTACGCAGCGGATGCCCTTCCAGCCACAACCCATCTCTGGGAAACACATCCATACATTCTCATTCACACACATACACTATGGACAATTTAGCTAACCCAATTCACCTGTACCGCATGTCTTTGGACTGTGGGGGAAACCGGAGCACCCGGAGGAAACCCACGCAACCACGGGGAGAACATGCAAACTCCACACAGAAATGCCAACTGGCCCTGCCGGGGATCGAACCAGCGACCTTCTTGCTGTGAGGCGAACGTGCTAACCACTCGGCCACCGTGGCGCCCATATAATAATAATAATAATAATAATATTTTAAATTTAATTTAATTTAATTTAATTTAATTTAATTTAATTTAATTTAATTTAATTTAATTTAATTTAATTTAATATTGTGACAATAAATGAAAAATAAGAACAGAATATAGGACAGAGGTGTCCAAGCTCGGTCCTTGAGGGATGATGTCCTGCACAGTTTAGCTCCAAGTTTCTTCAACACACCTGCCTGTAAGTTTCTTTGGGGTTGGAACTAAAATATGCAGGACACCGGCCCTCCAGGACCAAGTTTGGGCATCCATGATAGCCTAATTTTGAGTATGAACAACAAAAGCATCTTTTAAAAATCAGCTTTCTTGTTGCTTTTTGCCGTGATGCCATAGAAGAATAATTTCGGTTCCCTAAAATCAGCGTTCAGTGAACATTTCTTAAAGGGCACATGTTTTGCCCTCTTTTTTATATTTAATATAAGTCTTTTGTGTCAACAGAATTTGTCTGTAAAGTTTCAGCTCAAAACACCAATCAGATTATTGATTATTTCTGAAGTCTGTATTATAGTTCTAAACAGCTTGTTGCTGTTTTTGTGTACTTGGCCTTTAAGGCTAGTCCTCCCCACGTGCATGTCAGCATGCCTCAATACCCACCCTCGGCTGCGACAGACAGACAGACGTAAAAGAAGCAGATCTCCTGTAACGTCTGTGAGAAATACTACAGTAAGAACTTTACCAATGACTATTTGATGTGTTTGTTGCGGAGTTGCAATGATAAGTCGCACATAATGTTGTTACAAAGTTCACGCATACATACAGATACACACAGAGACAGCGCGCGCGTTGAGCTTTGCACTCTTTTTGCAAGCAAATGTGACAGGATACACGTTAATATCCACTGCTGTTATGTTTATGTACAAAATAAACCTGATTTAACGTCCACAAACTGGGATTGAAGCGTCTATTTTTATAATCGTCATGACACACGGCTGTGCTGAAGAAGCTGAGGTAAATGGCTGTAATTCATTAACATGCACTGTTTTAAACACGTGTTAAACTGGTGAAACTCACTCTTGATCATATCTGATGATGACTGATGATCACAGAGCTCAGAACAGATCTTTTATTTCCGATTGCTTTGCGCACGTCCTGTCTTGTTGATATGATTATACACGTTACTACGGAGACATGGTAATACGCAGCTGTCAATCAATTCTGTGGGCGGGGGGACCGCACTCCTATGTAAAGTTGCGGTCGGTCTCAAAACTGCTCCAATTGGTCCATTGTTATTATGCTGTTAAATTGAAAAAATATGCCCTATATGACGATCTATACACTATACCTACACATATGTGTTTTCAAAAAGCTTAAAAAGTAGATTTTTCAAAAAAAAGTGCCCTTAAAATAACCGTTTATTTCCTCTTAGTCACACTGTGAAGAACATCTGACTGATAGATCCATTTTTAAGAGTATACCATTTAATCCACCATTGAAACTCACTGTAGTGTCTGAATGTTTTTGTTAAGACATTACACAATACATGGAGGGAGATTTGATTACTAGATGTCGTCAGTCACTGTATAAGAGCTGACACCCTTAATGGAGTTTAGAAGCAATCATTGAACAGAAATGACCATGAACTCCACCAGAAACCCTGGAGCCAGAACTGACCGATACTCAACCCGATACTCACAAACTACGACTGAGGTTTGATTACAAACGCCGAACGATGGCAGAATACATGTCGAAGGACTCTTGTCTTACATCATGAGCGGTGTATTAAGTTTCATGTGGAGTAAAAATGGAAAAACGTCTGGTTGCAGCAGTGATGTTACGTCTCATTAGTAGTGAATTGGTACAGGTTGAAGTCTGGGCCCTTATTCTTAAAACGCAAAGTAATGGCAAAGTAATGAGAGCTGTGGTAGAAGTGATGGAGCATTGCGACAGGAGGAAAAGTCGACATGTGTTTATGTTGTGTTCGAAAGTCTTGTTTTTAACTAATGTTGCCCTTTTTGTGTGTGTGTTTCGGAGCCAAAGTTTGTTTTCTGAGAGGCTCCTTGTTAGGTTTGAGCTGAACTGATGAAAGCCTGCTGAATGTTTGCTCGGTTCTCCTCGCATTAGTTCAACTCGAGTGTGAGAGTTTGGTCTGGACAATTGGGTGCGTCTTGGGTGTTATGCTGGGAAATGATGAAACCAGCGATGAAATAAAGGCATCAAACTAAGAAATGGAAGTTTAGGGGGCGTTTACATAAACACAGTTTTCAACTAAAAACAGAAAACATTTTATTTGCATTTGTTGTCCATTCATTCTGGTGGCTCGAGATGCTTTTCAGACATGTCTTAAAGTGCAGGTTTTCGCAAACAATATAGTTAATACAGCCCCGGCTTACTGAAAATATGTGCCCAGGGCTACATTTTTGAGAACCGACAAATATGTACCACTGGACTACGTTTTCTTGCAGTTTTTGTTTTCAAAAATCCACTAGAGGGCGCCGTGTACATTTTTGACAATCACAAATACGTTACTGGGTCATGTTTTATTGTAAATCCACCAGAGAGAGCTGTATCCTCATCCTTCCCCTTCAGAGCGATCTCTTTCAAAACAGGTTACGTTGGTCATCACATGCAATCACTTGGTGTATGCTGTATATTGTCATTGTATATGCTGCACATTGTCGTTGTCCAGTGTAATATTTCAGCTTAATATCGACTGACCCACACACACCCTTCCCTAAACTCTTTCCTAAACTCAAACTCGAGCAAACCAGAAGACAAAAGGCATCACGACGATGTATGCTTCTACAAGACCTCACTGTTTCATTTTACCTGGTTTCTGAAACTGATATGAGCAAGTACCTGCTCAAATGGAGACATTTCCACATGCCTAAATGTGATTGGATGCTCTACCTGTCAGTCATATGCTCTCTTGTGCAGTCATTAGCCATTGAAAGTGCCTAAGGTTTACCTTCTGCCTACAATTTGAAGGTGTGGACAGATGGGACGGGGCACGAAATGTTTCTTCACAAACTGACATCAGCAACTACTGACCATGCCTGTCAACACTGGGATGTGAAAATAAGGGATACGCCCACCATAATAAGGGATACAATAGTTTAGCTTATTAAAATGAGCTATTATAAAGAAATAGAATCAAGTTTTTAAATCTTTTTAATAAAGTTTTATGCTCATTTAGGATAAAATTAGTTGTGTTTAAAAAACAAAAAAAAACAACAAGATCGACATCTTTAAGTGTTATTATTATTATTTATGTATATATGTTTGTTCAAAACCCAATATCCACGTTCGCTCCGCTTTAAATTGCATGTACAGAATCTGTTTGGGAAACAGCACCTATTTATCAGTATGGAGCGCGTCTGACAGTCACGCACCGCTTTATGACTGTCTTGAGGATTGGCTAGGAGGAGCGAAAAACAGAAAAATGGGAGGGTTGACAGGTATGCTACTGACCTGCCTTTGCATTTGTTGTCCATTGGTTTTGGTGGCTTGAAATGGTTTTCAAACATGTCTTAAAGTGCAGGTTTTCACTAACAATATAGTTAAACAACCCCAGCTCATTGGAAATATGTGCCCAGGGCTACATTTTTGAGAACTGACAAATATGCACCACTGGACTACTTTTCCTTGCAGTTTTTGTTTTCAAAAATCCACTGGAGGGCGCCGTGTAGATATTTGACAATCTCGAATACATTACTGGGACACGTTTTCCATCACATGCCACTTCTCGTAAATCCACCAGAGGGAGCTGTATATAACGTACAGCGAATATTAACGTCGTTCTCAGACACATCCATAAGAGAAGCCAGTTTTACGATCTGTTTAAGAGTGCAACAAAACAGGTTACGATAGTCACCACTCGCAATGGCTTGTATATACTGTATATATACGTTGACGTGTAATATATGAGCTTGATCTCGACTGACCCACACACACCCTTCCCTAAATTCAACCAATAGTGTTTTCAAAGGCAAACTGGAAGAGAAAGTGCATCACGACGATGTATGCTTCTAGAAGACCTCACTGTTTTGTTTTACCTGGTTTCTGAAACTGATATAAGCAAGTACCTGCTCAAATGGAGACATTTCCACACCTCTAAATGTAATTGGCTACTTTACCTGTCAGTCATACGGCCTTTTGTGCAGTCATTGGCCATTGCAAGTGTCTAAGGTTTACCTTCTGCCTACAATTTAAAGGTGCGGACAGATGAGACCTAGGCATAAAATGTTTCTTCACAAACTGACATCAGCAACTACTGACTTGCCATGCAGAATACAGCACGTTCAGCCTCATTTAAAAAGCACTGTCATCTCTATGCAACACTTTTCAAAACCATAATTGTCACTTAAATGTGAAAACATCTCAATCTGTCAACACGTGTTGATTGCTCCCTTTCAAGTTCTCAGTCATTATTGTGTGGATTTTAATAGAGGGCCTCCACAGAGCTCTCAGACATCATCGAGACGAATCGAAGACTACAGATTGGCAGTGGAGAAGGGGATAACCCAGCAGCTCTTGGATTAAAACAAGTCAACAGTGTCATTTAAGTGAGGCGTTAAATCGAAGTCTCGCCTTCGCCATGACAAACTGAAAAATGATTGCGAGTCAATTATTTTAACAGTTTGGCTTGGATTAAAATAACACTGTATGGGAGGGACATTTGTTTTACCAGCAGCAGGAGGAGGCCGAGATTTCTTTTCAACAGCACGCTTTAAGATGTTTAACTAGTTAGATGTTCTTCTGCGTCTTGTTTTATTGGTTGCAAGCACACTCAAAAGTAACATTTTTGTTGCTTGTTCGAACTACTTATTAAAATTGAGTTGAAGGAACACAATTCTTAAGTTTTTCAGGAGGACAACTTTTTTATTTTTAGCCAACTTAAATTTGTAAAAACAATTAAGTTAATCGATTTGTGTTGGGACAACATGAAGGAAATGTTTGGAACCCAGCATTTGTACAGTGCAAGTTGGGGATGTCCCGTGAATCTGCTTATAATCTGCATTTCAGCACTGTTCAAACAACTTATTTAAAATGAGTTGAGACAATTCTTAAGTTTTTCAGGGGGACAACTTGTGCTGAGTTCAGACTGCATGATTTTGAAAGTAGTCGTGTCACAGATGTGTTCACACTGCATGACTATCTGGGCTAGTGATTCGTCGCTGCGTTGTTTGCACTGCGAGATGGATCCGCGATGGAGTTTCACACTGCATGACTTCAAAATAAGAAGAATCGCCGAAAACCTTGTCCAAACTACGTCTCACACCCAAAAACACGTAGTACAGCTTTTGTTGTTAACTACATAACGAGAAAGAAGCCTTTAATGGGGTAAATGCATATTTGCTCACCTGGCTCTGAAGGGAATTAGCAGTTTCTCCTCAACTTTTCTATTTTTTGACCGGGTTGGGTTGTGATATTGTTCACATGACACGTCAAACAGACACGGGGCTCCTGCCAAATTTACACTCATTTTCCCCCTATTTCTTGGGTCCGAATAAACTGAGAACGAGTGCTTTTAACTTCTCCCTCGACCTCCCGCTGGCCTGCAGGTACCCACACTAGTGAATGCTGCTCTCTCATTGGCTGTAGGCGATCGCTGATGTTATTTTCACAGAAATGCCACACAGAAATGCCAACTGACCCAGCAGTACGCTGGCCGGTGTGGGAATATAAATTTATATAATCTAATTTCAAATTAACAATAATCTACATATAACTGAAAAGTTATACTCATTGGTTTTTAATCATATAATTTCATTAACAGCCAGGCCATGAGGGACATTAAACCTTTGTCTCCCTGACCACTGCCTGAGCCAGAGTAATGCAAATGGTCTCAACGACTCTGCCTTTTGTCTTTAGTTGATCAAAGAACCCATGTGGCCAGGAGCTGGGCAGGATTCTAACACCTATATGCTGGTTTGTCATGCTGACTCAAAGACTTAATTTGCATGCTTTTGTTTTAAGCTGTCTCCACCTACACATATGAATGTCTGTAAAAATGTATATATCACTAGGACATGACAATGCTAGTTCATTGAGTTCTTCCGATGATGCCACAGCGACGATTAAAGCGTTCTGCTTTCAAGACAACCGAGAAGTTCTCCCTGGTTTTTTGGACTCATCTTAGAATTTCAAAACAGTTTTGGTGCCGTGAGCCAAAGCTAGAGAAATTTACAACACCGGGAAGTGCAAAACAACATTACAAAATGTGAAACACTTTTACGAAGCTCCAGACGAATTTACATTTTGGAAAACATTTTTACTTATCATAAGACACAATTACAGAGGAAAAACGGTTTTACCAACGACGAAACAAGTTTACATTTTAGAAAACAAATTAACAAGAAGCAAAACACTTTTACCAGTCCTGAAAGGGAACGTACCAAACACCGGAAGTGACACGGCGAAGGCTAGAGTGTGAACTAAAAACTTTAACACGGACTGATGTACATTTGCTGTACATGTAATCAACACGTGATCAATAAAATAATAATCGGTATTAATTTATATGTGTGATTAATATGATTATATTAATATATACAACACGTATTGTGAGCAAACAAATAAGCATTTATGACCTGAAGAGGAATAAACAGCCATTCTAAACAAGAGTTTGACATAGACTTTGGGTTGTGCATAATGTACACAGTTTGATCACGCAGCAGAGTAATAACCACTCCAAACACCGGCTTCATTCAGTTTACTTTTAAGAGTCCTCAAGCAGATGTTTACACCGTGTTGACTTGACATCATGTCCATGATTTCAGCATACGAGCGGTCCTTGTTAAAATATTCAACACATTGATGCAGTACGTATGGTGTTTACGTCTGGTCCGCGTCTTTTAGAAACTCCAAACACCGACCACACGTGAAGCAAAACAGCGTCAAGCTGCTCATGTATTTGCCACAAAACATCCCTCGGCCGCAGTCCATGTTCGGTCACCATAAACTTTATTCACGCTATTTACTCCACAACACGAATTTACCGCCCTCACCACCAGCGACGACAACAACGACGCCTTCGCCGCGTCACTTCCGGTGTTTGGTACATTCCCTTTTCGTAAACAATCTGTCATTGTAAATGTGTTTAGGGACTGGTTAAAGTGTTTTGCGTCTTGTTAATTTGTTTTCTAAAATATAAACTCGTTTCGTCATTGGTAAAACCGTTTTTCCTCTGTAATCGTGTCTTATGATAAGTAAAAATGTTTTTCAAAATATAAATTTGTCTCAAGCTCAAACTTTGTAATGTTGTTTTGCACTTACCGGCCACCATACAGCAGGGACTCGAACCAGCTACCTTTTTGCTGTGAGGCGACAGTGCTAACCACTGAGCCACCGTGCCGCCCCCCAGACTGAAACTAACATCTAAAAATTTTTCATTTTAATTTCACAGGATCTTTAAAACCCCACGAGCTACAATCCTATGTTCGGTACTGATATTGTGACAATTACGTAACCTGTTGATTTCACCCGAAATGCGGGAATGCAATCAGACAAGCGATCAACTCACAATTATTAGCCTTTCGCCTGAGTAGACGGTGTCTGTAATATCTTTATTTTCTCTCTGAAGAGCTGAACAAAGAAATAACAATAATGGAATGTCTAGCCAGAGCCCATTGCCAAGGATAACTGTAACAGATGTCGGCGGAGGAATCTCGCTCGTTCTGCCAGCCTCTTGGGAATTTCACAGAGCGGAGAAGCAATCGGATCCTAAAGTAAAAGCGCAGCGGAGGATCAGACCAGGTGCTGAAAGCTTTTGTCTGAAAGCAGCCGGCTCTTACAGGCAACGCTTGAGCTTCTGCCACATTCAGCGGCTGTTGTTCTCCTGAATGACCCCGCAGCCGCTGGTTTGGATGATGTGAGAGTGATGATGGGTGGACATGGACGAAAGCACGCAAAGCCAACATCAACATCAATATCAGACACTATAAGAAACACCTCTTCAGTAATATTGCAAGAGATATTCCACAATTAAGGTACGGCAGCTAGCTCTCTGCAACTCTCACATGGTCGCCCACTGAAGCTAAGCAGGGCGGTCTGCTTAGCTTGCATGCGGTCAGTACCTGGATGGGAGACCACATAAAAAAGCTAGGTTGCTGCAGAAAGTGGTGTTAAAGAGGCCAACAGGGGGCGCTCAACCTGTGGTCTGTGTGGATCCCAATGCCCCAGTATAGTGAAGGGGACTCTATACTGCTCAGTGAGCGCCGTCTTTCGGATGAGACGTTAAACCGAGGGCCCTGACTCTCTGTGGTAGTAAAAAAACTTTAAAAACCAGATGGGGCGCCACGGTGCCCGAGTGGTTAGCACGTTCGCCTCACAGCAAGAAGGTCGCTGGTTTGATCCCCGGCTGGGCCAGTTGGCATTTCTGTGTGGAGTTTGCATGTTCTCCCCGTGGTTGCGTGGGTTTCCTCCGGGTGCTCCGGTTTCCCCCACAGTCCAAAGACATGCGGTACAGGTGAATTGGGTAAGCTAAATTGTCCGTAGTGTATGTGTGTGAATGAGAATGTATGGATGTTTTCCAGAGATGGGTTGTGGCTGGAAGGGCATCCGCTGCGTAAAACAAATGCTGGATAAGTTGGCGGTTCATTCCGCTGTGGCGACCCCGGATTAATAAAGGGACTAAGCCTAAAAGAAAATGAATGAATGAATGAAAAACCAGATGTTCTTCGAAAAAGAGTAGGGGTTTAAACCCAACATCCTGGCCAGATCTGCCTCTGTCCATCATGGCCTCCTAATAATCCCCATATCATAATTGGCTTAATCACTCTGTCTCTTCTCCACCAATCAGCTGGTGTGTGGTGTGCGGTCTGGCGCAATATGGCTGCAGTCGAGTCATCCAGGTGGATGCTGCACACTGGTGGTGGATGAGGAGATCCCCCCATTGTGTAAATCGATTTGAGTGTCTAGAAAAGTGCTCTATAAATGTAAGGAATTATTATTATTATTATTATTATTATTATTATTATTATTATTATTACTACAAGATGTAACTAGTCTCATGATGTGTGTACACTCAAAAAATGACGATTTCTGTTTGATCAAGCTACTGTATTTGTTTAAAATGAGCTGAAACAACACATTTATTGAGGGTTTTTGTGAGATAACTTAATTGTTTTATGTAAAATCAACTTAAATTTGCAAAAAAAAAAACACTTAAGTTAACTTAATTGATTTGTGTTGAGACCACATACAGGAATTGTGTGGAAGCCAGCATTTGTACAAGACAAGGTAATTTCAGCATGCCAAGGTGAAACTTAAGCATATTGAATGTATTTTCCAAACAACAAAAATGTGGCTGGTGAAAATGCAGAGTGGCTAGTAACTTTGAAACTATTAGCCACAGTGGCTGGTAAACAAACAAGTTAATTTCGAGCCCTGGTTGCGATATATTGATTGTTGACCTGACATTGCATTATTACTGTAACAAGACCTAAATTAAAATTATTAGTACTGTCATCTAGTGTTGTCACGATACTGGAATTCAGTACCAATCTATACTGACGTGATATATAAAGACGTCCATTTTCCGCATCTGAGCGCTGTTGAGCGTCCTTAAACAGTGCTGATTTGCCGCTGTGTTCATGTGATCAACAGAAGTGACAGTGATTAGCCATGAAGGTCATAAGTTCACCGAACTTACTGCTGTTTACTGAGTCTAACCACAGATACAGGGACACTGGAGCATTTCAAAGTCACGTCGATCAGCTGGTTTGTCTATAAGCTGACATACGAGCGATATGCTGATGAACCGAGGCTTCAACAGCGCTTAAATGTTAACGGGAAATAAATGTTCAAAAAATTTCTGCATCGATTTGTACCGAATTCTAGTATCGTGCAACTCTACTGTCATCATTTAAAATGCAGTAAATGGTTAAACATTTATTTGTCTTCCATGGACCTTTTGTTATTGAAACTGCCGTGTTAGTGCATATTTTTCTTACATTTCCGAGCCAAATTTCGATATATATTTCAATAAATATAATGTAATGTTATGAAATAATGCTATAATAGAATAACATATGAACCACTGTGAAACGTAACAGCTTTATCAGACCACGTTGAAGCACAAAGGCTTGCCACCTTCATCCAAAAGCACTACGCTTCCTTGGCCTGTACACCAAAGCCTGAGAAATGTGGGTTAAGAAGTGTGGGAGGAGCTGAAGCAAATGCGCTTTACCTCATGAGTTTCACGCAGCTTCCTCAAACATTCTGTCATCCGTTATGTAGAGGTCAAGAGGAAAGTCTACAGCTTCTAAACAGCACTTTGGCATCTATACGTTTACAGTTCTTGGAAGACTCCAGAACCTCCTCTGACGTGCTTCCAGAGATGCTTATTTCACCCAAAAGGTTCATGCCTTTCAAGCAAAACCGTGTAATGTCTATTTGTCATGTCCAGTTTTATGCTTTTGTATCTGATATTCATCATAAACCGCTACTTTGGGTCTTTGAGTGAACTTTAAAGCATAGTTCAAACAAAAATAATCATTCTGTCATGGTTTACTTCTCTTTCGTACGAGGAAGGCTAAATAAAGTCAATTAAATCAAGTAAAAAATAAATAAAGTTTTTAATGGCATCGATGAAGAGCAAATAACATTCATAGTCTTTAAAAATAAGGCCCAATCCCAAATCTACCCCTTAGCCCCTTTCCCCTTGTTTTGTGCTTTCATGTGAAGGGGTAGGGGTCTCTCAATCTGGTTAAAACTGTAATGGTGAACAGCTGCTTCTCACTCAGGGCTGTCTATGCTAATGAGCATGATAGATCCCCTTTAATGTGTCATACCAGGGAAGGGAGGCTCACACAAAAACAGGTCCTTCACATAACAAAATGTCTACTGGTTTTTAAAGAAAAACCTATAGCACAGGCGTCAAATATAGTTCCTGGAGGGTTGCAGCCCTGCACAGTTTGGTTCAAACCCTAATTAAACACACTTTCTTCAGGTTTGTTTGAAACCTACAGGTAAATGTTCTGAAGCAGGGTTGGAACTAAACTGTGCAGAGCAGCAGCAGAGTTTAACACCTGGAACCTACAGGATTTTAAAAACATTTTTGTGCAAAAAATGTATGTAAACTCTTACTTAAAGAACATTTAACAGCTTTTCAAGTCGAAAAAGATGCTTTTTAGTACAAACAGGGTCAAATGTATTCTAAAAACTGTTCACTAAAAGGTTCTTCGGGAACCCCAGAATGGTGGTTCTACCACATTTTGGAGGCTAATGCTGCGTTCACACCAGACGTGGAAGATGCGTCAAGCGTGAGTGATTTACATGTTAAGTCAATGCAAAGACGCGAATATGCATCCTGCGGTGCGATATGCGCGGATGACGCGAATTGCGCGAATGGCACAGCGCGAATGGCACGTTACGCGTGAATTGAGCGTTTTAACACACAAATCGTGCAAATGGCTCCAGTTTGAAAAATCTGAACTTCAGCCGACATTCGCACCGCGTTAACCAGTCAGGAGCTTGCTCTTGTGGGGGTGTGATTATGACGTAGCGCCTGTTGTTGGTGTCCCGGGGAAAAATCCTCCTGCATCAAACTGGGCTCGGCTCAGTCAGAAGCACCGCTGAAAGCTTCTATCATCCAGGTTAAGTTTCTGGAGGAGTTTATAAACTCATAGGGCTCGGTGCACCACTGAAAGAAAGCCTTCATAAAGCACATAAACACAGTTATTTACTCTGTAAAATCCATGTTAGCCATTTAGCAATAAAGCTAGAGTCACCAGGCCATAGACAGAAGCCCTGCCCATCACGCAAATCCCCTGTTCTCAAGTGAATTTGACACGTGAATGAAGCGGATTTTCACACGCGAATAAAGTGAGTAAACTGAAATATTCACGCGTCTATCAGCGAATATCACGATTTCTCCACGCTTGCCGTGTCTGGTGTAAACACAGCACAAGATATCACACTCCATCGTACCATCACAACTCACGTACACGATTTAGTCTCGCAAGAGTCTCGTCACACCCTTACTATTTACATATAACTAAAGAGAAGAGAGTCTAACTTCAGTATATATGGCCGACATGTTTCACTGAAGAAATATCAACATCTAAGTGAGTAAATGATTTCCATTTTGGAGCGACCGAGGACAAGAGACTCCTGTGAACTTTCGTGAAGGATGAGGATGAATAACAAGAGAAGAACAACAAGTTTCTTCGCACCCAGTGAGGTAGCCAGCGTTACGCCTTACTAGTTTTTACAATCGGGTTTATAAGCGGAGGCACGGCGAGGCATCGGAGCAGGTATCTCAAGAGTCCTTCCCTCGCAAGATTCAGCCGAAATCAGGGCGCCACTCGACAGGCATGAAATTTTACATCGGAGACGACTTTGGGGCGAGCGTTGGGCTTTAGGATGTGCTGCAATAACACAATTCCCTCTATCCCACATCCTAAAGCTCATATAAGTTCCCTCGTGTGGCTCATTACCACCTGTGACTGAAAAAGTACGCTTTATAAGCACCAGTCCCCCCGAAGCCATTCGCATGGCTTTACAACTCGGGCAAGAGACGAAGGATAAATAATATCTATCATGTCATATATTTACTGTCCTTTTGCAGTCGGTTGCAAATACGATCCCCTCTGCTGCTCCTGGAGGTGGTGTTATGGACTGTGTGTATCGCTTTCAGTGTCTCAATGCCTCCCAGCTCCGCATAAGTCATCCGCTTTTGGGCCGATTTATCATAGTGAGTAATGCTCTGGATGAAGCGAAAGGCTACAGTGAATTTAGGAAAGGAGGGGCTGAGGAAGTTGTGGGTGTGGGACGCCGCAAAACTGCCCACATTCAGAACCAGTTGCCTTTAAATCAAAGCCCGTGATTTGGTATGGGGGGGCTTTTTTGGCACGCTGTCCAGGTGTGACATCTCTTGCAGTTGGAATGACAAAAACAGCTCGGCTGGACACAGAGCGTAAGTTGTGCGAATGCTAGATTAAGTCAGATTTATGCTTTTCGGCACAGGCGCAGTACATCTGTCTTTCTCGAGCGCTGCTTTTCAGTAGGTATGATGCTCTGATGTCTGTTGGATTAATGGGCCAGAGTGGAGTGTGCACATGGGAGGCTTTTCCTGCTGCTTTAAACATCTTTTCATCTCAGTTCACTAGCATGTTCGTCAATATTGCCGTATATTATAGACCAGAAAGACCTTGGTAAATGAATTAAACCCGAGCCAAATTGACCCCTTCGCTAAGCTTTTTTTACTGTTACCATTGATCAGCCCTGACAGAAGGCAAGGCAAGGCAGGTTTGTTTATATAGCACACTTCATACACAGTGGCAATTCAGAGTGCTAAATAAAACTGAAGTATAAGAAAATAAAAACAAATAATAAAAAAACTAAAACAGATTAAAATGTGTTAAAACAAGTTATAAAAGAATGAAAAAGAAAAGAAAGACACAACAGTGCGATCTGTCGGACGTAGCACAGTGCTCATTCAGTAAAGGCACAGCTATGCAGACGTGTTTCAGTCTTGATTTGAATGTGTCTAATGTTGGAGCACAACTGATCATTTTTGGAAGCTGATTCCAGCAGCAGGGGGCGCTGTTAGTAGCTGAAGGTCGATTCACCCTGCTCTGACTGAACTCTTGGAGTTTCTAGTTTATATGATCCTAAAGATCTGAGTGCTCTATTAGGTTTGTATTCAGTGAGCATGTCTGTAATGTATTGAGCTCCTAGGCCATTTAGTGATTTATAGACGAGTAGTAATACTTTAAAATCTATTCTGAATGTAACTGGGGGCCAGTGTAAAGATCTCAGGACAGGTGTGATGTGCTCTGATTTCCTGCTTCTGGTCAGAATCCTGGCTGCAGCGTTCTGGATGAGCTGCAACTGTCTGACTGTCTTTTTGGGAAGGCCAGTGAGGAGCCCATTACAGTAATCCGCCCTGCTGCTGATAAAAGCATGAACAAGTTTCTCTAGGTCTTCACTGGAAACAAAACATCTAATTCTTGCAATGTTTTTTGAGATGATAGTATGTTGATTTACTGACTGCTTTGACATGACATCTTCTATTAGAAGATCCCATGGGAACGGTGGTGTAAAGTAACGAATTATAAATACTCAAAATACTCTATTTTTATCTAGAAATTGTACTTAATGTAGTTTAAGTTATGTGTACTTGGAGTTATGTGGACTTAAGTTCATTTTTAGTTCTGTATCAGTACTTTTATTGCACTATTTTCCCTCAATCTGCAGTCACTACTTTGTTTATTATTTAAAGCTTATTCTGTTGTAGAAATCAAGCAACTTTGCAGTTATGCCATTGTTGGAGCAGGTGCAATGATATTACGCGGCACCTGAAAATAGTCACTAGCTTGGTTAACTAAGTAACAGCGCAGTGTAAAATCATTGTTCCTGCTGCAGCCATGATACTGCAATAAAGATCAATAATTAGATCGATTATTATGCCAAAATGCGAGTTCCTAGCCACATCGGCCTTAAAAATAGCAATTTTTCATTTTCCGTCTACCTTAGTACATGATGTAACCACAGAATGGTTAAGCTTTCCATAGGAAAATTATTGACATTTTTGAGCGAGATGCTAATGGTCTAATCCAATTCAATGATTTATGCTAAGCTAAGCTAAGCTAAAAGTGTTCCCGCCAGGCCTGGCGATCAGCATAATGGATTCAAAAATGGTAACGCTCAAGTTTAACTCTAGAGGAGCTGTAAAATGAGCCTAATTACAAAGAAAATTAAGTGTTTCTTTAACGACTAGTCTATTTTTGGACTATTGTTAGATGTCTATTAGATTTTTCACTGACAGCCCAAATTTAGCTTTGTTTTAGCCAAGAGGTCTATGTTGAGACATCTATTAGATATCTATTAGTGAATGAAGTTAACTTGTTAATAAAGGTTAAGAAGCAGCACCATGCCTCACTTCGCCTCCTTAACCAATCAGCTACTCCCTAAACTTATTTAAGCCAGACCAGCCCTCTAGCACTGTTCATCTCATTCTCTCAAACTATTTTCTCACTTCCCATTAGCAATCCTTATAACTCTCTCATCCCTCCAAGGCAGTGTAAATTGTAAAAATCACAATTTGTAAATTGTAAAATCGTGTAAAATCCTGTGTGAAAATAAAGTGTAAAATCGCAATTTGTAAATTGTAAAATCGCATGTAAAAAATAAAGTGTAAAATCGCAATTTGTAAATTGTAAAATCGCATGT
>CAIGQQ010027054.1:18159-44991 GCA_903798035.1 Danio albolineatus | reverse complement strand
GGAGGACTTTGTTTCAGTTAACAAAAGGATTAAAAGACTCTGCAATGATGAAATTTCCAAGGAAAAGTATTTCCTTTTTTTTTCCAAAGCATGAACAAAAACATTCTGGGAGAAAGTTTTTCTTATGGGACTTACTAATGGGGGAAAAATCTTGAAAACCTGAGAAACTAATAAACATCCGTTTCACATCTGAGACATGCAGTAGAACATTTGTCAGCCCCACCTGCACTTGTTTTTTGTTTTGTCTGCGGATGTGCGTGAACTGAATAAACCCTTTGATGTTATTTATTTTCTTCTCCTTCATTCATTGTCAATTAATCACACATCAGTCACTGTTCTGGTGCTCCAGGAGCGACTAGACAAAACACGGCAACAAAACATCTTTATTCGCAAATTAAGACGCCTGAAAATGAAAATAATACAGTCAAAATCACGGTGAGCAAAAAATCAAATAAACAAAACACCCCTGATTATCCATTCAAACCGTTGTTTCCTTTCAAATCAATGTACGTGGGAAGGTTTCTTCACCTTCATACATACAAAATCAATACTAGATTTCCATCCTTGTTATCCATTTCTTCCTGTACGCACATCCTCTCCGGACTATAATCAAGCCACATCAATAACAATGCATGCTCGCATAAAGCTTTTATGAATCACAATACTGTGCTCTGAATGCCATATTAAACCCTCTATGGTGGGAACAAGATAATTTATACGTGCGGTTCTCAGGTTGCTCTTAATTCCAAGAAATGAACTTTTGCCTGAATGAAACATTTCTCCACCGGAGGTAAACAAATCACATATGAGGCTAAAAAATTAATTAGGGCTTAAACAGCTTGATGTTGTTGCTTTTGGCGAAATCGAAGAATTATTCAGCTTCTTAATACTCTAGTTTAAACGTAGCCAGCAGTGTCCAGAAAAAAATAAAGCCGCCACTCAGAAATGCCACTTAGTCTCTCAAGGCAAATTCTTGGCCACATTATCAGCAAACCTCCAGCTTCTCTGTCTGACACCTTGTTGTGTTCTTGACATTTCTCTTTCATTTTGTTCGGCTTAATTTTTCCATTAAAACAAAGACATTTCTGCTCTCTAAGCTTTTGCACATGCAGTACTCAAATAAACATGCATAGTCTATAACAAAATGACAAAATACACCCATAAGTCAAAGCATTGCAAACATCCGCCTCCATCCTACTTTATGTGTTTTGTTCCCAATATATATTATAACAGAAGTGTTTCCTAAATGTGTTTTTTTTTTAATTAAACATACAGGTCTCTATTTTAATGATCTAAGTACATGGTGTAAAATGCATAGCGCAGGTACACGTAGGGCATGTCTGAATCTACTTGCTATGTGTGCTAAATGCTAAATTAATCTAAATGCTATTAAAGATAGGAAAAATTATTGGTGCACAAGGTGCATGGTCTAAAACGTGTTGTGCTAACTCTCTTTATGATTTATGGGTGGGTGGCATGGTGACCCAGTGGGTAGCACTGTCGCCTCATAGCAAAAAAGTCACGAGTTCAAGTCCCTTCTAGTTCAGTTGGCATTTCTGTGTGGAGTTTGCATGTTCTACCCATGTTCACGTGGGTTTTCTCTGGGTGCTTCGGATTTCCCCCACAGTCCAAAGACAAACGCTATAAGTCAATTGAATAAACTTAATTGGCCGTAGTGTATGTGTGTGATTTAAGATTGCATGGGTGTTTCCCAGTACTGGGTTGCAGCTAAAAGGGCATCCACTTTGTAAAACATATGCTGGTTGACAGTTCATTCCACTGTGGCAACCCCTGATGAATTAAGGGACTAAACCAGGGATGAATCTTGCCAGCAGCTAGCTCTCTGCAACTCTCACATGGTCGCCCACTAAAGCTAAGCAGGGCTGCGCCCGATCAGTACCTGGATGGAAGAACACATGGGAAAGCTTGGTTGCTGCCGGAAGTGGTGTTAGTGAGGCCAGCAGGGGGCGCCCAACCTGCGGTCTGTGTGGGTCCTAATGCCCCAGTATAGTGACGGGGACTCTATACTGCTCAGTGAGCGTCGTCTTTCGGAAGAGACGTTAAACCGCGGTCCTGACTCTCTGTGGTCGTTAAAATCCCAAGAGTAAAAGAGTAGGGGTTTAACCCTGGCATCCTGGCCAAATTTGCCTATTGGCCTCTGTCCATCATGGCCTCCTAACCATCCCCATATCATAATTGGCTTAATCACTCTGTCTCCTCTCCACCAATCAGCTGGTGTGTGGTGTGCGTTCTGGCGCAAAATGGCTGCCGTCGCGTCATCCAGGTGGATGCTGCACACTGGTGGTGGATGAGGAGATCCCCCCATTGTGTAAAGCGCTTTGAGTGCCCAGAAAAGCGCTAAATAAATGTAAGGAATTATATCAAACTAGATTCTGGAGGGCCGCAGCCCTGCACAGTTTAGTTCCAACCCTAATTAAACACACCTGATCAAACTAATTGAGTCCTTCAGGCTTGTTTAAAACCTATCAGTAAGTGTGTTGAAGCAGGGTTGGAACTAAACTGTGCAGGGCTGCGGTCCTCCAGGAATTGAGTTTGACATCCCTAGACTAAACCGAAGGAAAATGAATGAATGAATGAATGAGTTATAGGTGTGTTTTGTGTATAACATGCATTAAAGGTTCAAGACACACTAGAGTACTTTTTTGTGATTTGTGTGTGTTGAGCATCAATTAAGACAACGTTAGCAGCTGACAGCATTATTTATTTTATCATTTATTTTCTTGTCGGCTTAGTCCCTTTATTAATCCGGGGTCGCCACAGCGGAATGAACCGCCAACTTATTCAGCATGTTTTTTACGCAGCGGATGCCCCTCCAGCTGCAACCCATCGCTGGGTAACATCCATACACACTCAATCACATTAATACACTACGGACAATTTAGCCTACCCAATTCACCTGTACCACATGTCTTTGGACTTTTGGGGGAAACCGAAGCACCCAGAGGAAACCCACGCAACCACGGGGAGAACATGCAAACTCCACACAGAAATGCCAACTGACCCAGCCGGGGCTCAAACCAGCGACCTTCTTGCTGTGAGGTGAATGTGCTACTCACTACGCCACCGTGGCACCCCTGTCAGCTTTAATTGAGGGGGATTTCAGGAATTTTTCATCCGATCAAGAAACTTAAAAAAAAAATAAATAAATAAAAAATTCCGCTTCCTAAATATTTTTTTCTTACATGAAAAATAAAAACATATAATAAATCCACTACATATAATGGTGAATGACATCAAACATCAACAACCGTTCAACAGTGTTTCTTCAGAGCGCAATAGTTTACAGTGGATTAACTTTAGCATCCTTTCAACCTGTGCTATATGTGACCTATATATGTGGTGGAATCCGGTATACCCATTATATATACTGTAGCATAAGACATTGATACAAAAGCAGCTCTGAAGATTTTATATTCATTCAGTGTCACTGACCCTGAGCTGAAAGTATTTGAGAAGAGACTTCTTCCAGCTCACAGTTCCTCAGATCTATAGAGCAGAATTGCATTGCCATGAAAGAGGTGATTTCTGCAGGTTACTGAAAGTATTGTGAAAGCATAACTTTAACCCATGGATCATTTTCAGCAGTTCCTCAAATGCTTGCTCGGAAAGCAGTAAACACAACCTTTGCCCAAGAGCACTGACTGAAAGACAAAAGACGAGCGCATTTATGATTCTGTTTATAGATGAATGTCTAAACATCCTCTGAAGTAATCCAGCTGCTGAATATTTCATTTATCCAGGGGTTCACACTGATTCCCATATTCGATTCTGGTTCAATTTTGTTTAAATAGGGAGAGTGTCAGAAGATCACCCATTGAGGTTAAGCTAAACTGGATAACAGCTGACCATAGAGGCTATTTGGAATAAAAGACAGAATCTGATTTAGAGTCAGTCCGAGACTGTTCTTTAATTATTGCATTCTGGTAATAAATAAAATGAACATGCTACTTTTTTCACCAAAATGAGTGTTGGGGAAAGTTACTTTACAGGGGTGCCCAAACTATTTCTTATGAAGTGCCAAAATCTAAGCCTGATTGAGAACTGTGGGTCCATTTTAAACATTCATTCATTCATTTTCTTGTCAGCTTAGTCCCTTCATTAATCTGGGGTCACCACAGCGGAATGAACCGCCAACTTATCCAGCATATGTTTTACACAGCAGATGCCCTTCCAGCTGCATCCCATCACTGGGAAACATCCATACACACTCATTCACACTCTTCCACTATGGACAATTTACCCGACCCAATTCACCTGTACCACATGTCTTTGGAGTGTGGGGGAAACCGGAGCACCTGGAGGAAACCCACACAACCACGGAGAGAACATGCAAACTCCACACAGAAATGCCAACTGACCCAGCCAGGGCACGAACCAGCGACCTTCTTGCTGTGAGGCGAACGTGCTACTCACTACGCCACCGTGGCGCCCCCATATTAAACATTGTAAACTGTAATACATTAAGGCTGCCATGGGTAATTTCCTAATTTATTTCATTCATTCATTTTCTTTTCGGCTTAGTCCCTTTATTAATATGGGGTCACCACAGCGGAATGAACCGCCAACTTATCCAGCATATGTTTTAAGCAGCAGATGCCCTTCCAGCTGCGTCCCATCACTGGGAAACATCCATACACACTCATTCACACTCATACACTATGGACAATTTAGCTCACCCAATTCACCTATACCGCATGTCTTTGGACGGTGAGGGAAACCGGAGAACCTGGAGGAAGCCCAAGCGAACACAGGGAAAACAGGTAAACTCCACACAGAAATGCTAACTGACCCAGCCGAGGCTCGAACCAGCGACCTTATTGGTGTGAGGCGATCGTGCTACCCACTGCGCCACCCTGATACCCTATTTTATTTCGTAATATTTAAAGGGCCACGAAACACCAAAACACATTTTTTGAGCTGTTGACATTCATATATGAGTCCCACGCTGCTATAACCACTATTAGGACACATATAATTGACTAAAAAGTGAAAATTGGTTGTTTTTGCGTTATTTCGAGCAAATTCGTTCTTCCGGTTTGAAACTAATTTTTGAGGCTGCGTCACGCCTATGAGAGCCATGCGTATTCTCCCGCGTGGTGACTGGGGGTCTGTCCCGGCGTGAACAAATTGACGTCAGTGAGCGTGCAGCATTAATTCATGACATAGCCTTTGTTCAAGCCAATCAGCGCGCTCTGCTGGGTTTGCGGTGCAACTCATTAATATACAAGAGAGCTTCGAAGACTGTGTGTGTACGTGTTGCAGTGTCCAGACGGCAGAGACGCCACGTTGTGCTTCCAAAACAAGTGGAAGGAGACGCAGGTCGCCAGTGTTGTATTTATGTGCTGCAGCTGCAGTCTTCATTTCCGCTATGAGAGCGCAGCTGGACTCACACGCGCACGCAGCAGAAATGCGTCTGTAAGAAACTTTATTTTTTCACCTGAGAGCTTTCCGCATCTGGAAATGGTTTTGTCACTCGTCTCCTTATAAAACAGACGCCGCTCCAGTTTATATGGATTGTCTACAGATTTGGTAAGCCATCAGTGCTCTTTGTTTGTTTATTCAGTTCGTAGTTAGTTAGTAGTTCATAGAGTTCGTAACTCTGCCAGTGTTTAAAGACAGACCTTTGTCAAAATGATGAACTGTTACTGAGTTTACAGTACGTTAATATCTGTACAATATTAAAGACTGAAAGATCCGCTGTACATTCTGCTCTCCGAGTGTAAACACTGCAGTCAAACAATTACTTTTGTGTAGAATTTTCGCCGCATTTTGTGACCGTATAGTCTGCGGAGGGATTTTATTTCTCCCTTACGCCGCGCGGTATCAAACACTACATTAAAACAACACTCTTAATAGTTTCTCACATATAGTTTGTCACGGGGGACATGCAGGAAATGTTCCTCGATTACAGTATAAGCACCAAACTGCCGCTAAAGTCAACAAATTAATAATTTGGCTAATAATTAGATTACTGATGTCACTTCACACAGTCACTTCTTTCGCCCCCTGCGTCTGCTTGTGTGTGTGCGTCGTTTTTTTTGAAAATGAGCGCATGCACAAATGGAAACTCCCATCTTTATGCAAAACCTTCCCTCATTCCCTCCCCTGACACTCCCACCTAAACAGAGCTGAACACACCCACTTTCCTGAGCTTTTCCAGACTGCAGGTGTGAAAACACCCAGCTGAGCCAGGGGGGTTTCGTGGCCCTTTAAAGATAAATAGAAGAAAAATTACTTCAACGGTGTTTACTAATGCATTCTATTTGTTTGAAAATATATTTTATTTTAACGAACCTATTACAATAAAACCATTCAAAAAATTCCACATTTAAAACAATGGAGTTCAATGTCAAACACACTAGTCATGCTGAACCTGCCTTTGCGTTGATGTCTTCTGCTTTGTCCCCTATTCTTTAAGTGACAGTATGTAGGTTTTTCAAAAATCTGATTCACTTAAAACGCTTAGGCCCAATCCCATTTCTATTTTTGTACCACTAGCCCTTCCCCTTGGCCCTTAAAACAGAGTATGAAGGGGAAGGGCTTCAAAATTTACCCCTAAGAAAAGGGACACCACTACAGCACCTCCACAGGTCATCATGCTGTATGTCATCGAGCTCGTACTTCTTATGAGATCGAAGGATTGTGAATGCTTTAGCGATACCAGTTGCGTTATTTTATGGTATTTATTTTCAGGAAATCACTGAAGGCGTATATTGTATTATCATAACAATCTAGCAATAAGATCGTAACTATACTGCGCATTTACGCCGTGGCCATACTCATCTATGTAAACACACCAAAAACAACATTAACATTATAACAGACACTGTAAAAGCTCATTACCAGCCACTAGACTTTCCTGACAGGGTATTCAAGTGTCATCTAGTGACAAAATGTTTTGATACTGATGTACATGAGTTATTATTAGGGATTATACATTGTAAAAAAATCCGTAATTTTGCGGTTTATTTCCGGCAGCTGGGGTGCCAGAAAAAAAAACCTAAAATAACGATCATTAAACTACAGAAATATACCGTAAAATAACGGACATTAAAAGACAGAAATTGACTCAAATTTTAATTTCTGGTAAATTTCTGTAATTTTATGCCCGTATTTTACATAGTTTTTTTTTCTGCCAGAAATAAACCGCAAAATTACAGATTTTTTTTACAGCGAAATTTATCACTTTTTATGTTAGCGTGTTTTTTTTTTTTAAACCATGACAGTAAAACATGATTGCTGTAATGAATGTATTAAAACATGTGCTTGTTTGTTGTAAAAATTCGTAATAATGGCAAAAAATACTAATTTGTGGATCTCCATACTTCCAGTGCAGCAATGCTGCTGTTGTATCTGGGAAATTTTCTTACTCCTTGGTTTCGAGTGTGGTCTTCCCCTTCCCCTTAGCCCTACGCCTTCAAGCTAAAGAGAATTGGGACAAGGGGTAAGGGGAAGGGCTAAGGGGTAGAATTGTGATTGGGCCTTAAGTGAAACATTTAATTTCAGTTAGCTTTTTTTGTCGCTTAACAATAAAACAAACAAACAAACAAACAAACAAAAGGTTGAATGAGAATCTCTGTTAAAGGCATTCCCCAAGCCTTCCCATTTTGTTGTTGTTGGTGGTGGTGGTGGTGGTGTTGAAGTACTTTGTCTTTGCTTGTTTGTTTCTTTTATTAATTATTTTGTTCTTTCTTTCATTCATTAGTTTAGTTGTTTCTTTTTCTTTCCTTCTTTCATTTTTTTCTTTCATTCATTACTTTATTCTTTTGTTTTTATATTCTTGGTCTGTTCTTCATCTGATTCCTCCTTTATCTGTTTTTGTTGTAAAGAACATTATGTCTTTTTGAGTTTAAGGCACTCATCACTTTTCACTTCATACATTTTGTTGTTGTTCTTCATCTTTTACTTTCATCAATCATTTGCCCTTTTGTTTTTCTTTCTTCTTGCATCTGTTCTCTGTGAATGTCACGGAAGTGCCATCTTTTCTTCGTTTGTTCTGTCACTCGTTTTATTTTATTTTTGTAGTTTTTTTCCCCCATCCCTCTCATCTCCATCTTTCTCAGAGACTGATTGACTCAGAGGGAGATGAGAAGTGGAGTGCGGGTGTGCAGCTGAGTGAATTCCCTCGTTTGGTCTGACAGCAGGAAGTTAATGACCCACATTAGATAACAGCAGCGAGCCGATTACAGGCCTGGGCTGTTCGGGCGGCTCAAGGTGTTAATGTAAGCATGCTAAAGCTGGCCTGCTGTCGGATAGAGAGGAGCTGGAGCTGCTGTGGTGCTGTATGCATGTGTGTGTGCGCGTGTTTGCGGGCTCTGCTGGGAGCTGTGCAGGTGTTAATGTGGATGGAGAGCCGGGTGTCAGAACTCAATCTAAACAGATGAGTGTTTTCTCTGAGTCAGAGCAAAGCTGAAAACGCTACCTCAGAGCAACGCCTTCAGATGAGAACGAACGAGCAGGAATAAGGGTGCATGTACACTAGTGAGATTGATTGCATATTGTAATGGCATTTTACAAGGAAAATTATCTTTGTCTAGACTGGTATTTCCACTACATTTCTACATCCACACTACATGACCAAACAGAAATGTTACAAGATTCTGTAAACGTACAGTATAGTGCTAAACTGTAGCCTGTAGATCAGGGATGCCCAAACTCGGTCCTTGAGGACCGGTGTCCTACTTATTTTAGTTCCAACCCCAATTAAATACACCTGAGCCATGCAGCTAAGCTCTTTCTAGGTATGCTAGAAACTTCCAGGCAGGTGTGTTGAAGGAAGCTGGAGCTAAACTATGCAGGACATCGGCCCTTTAGGACTGAGTTAGGGCACCCACTGCTGTACACAGTAATTACATTAAAACAAATTATACTGGCATTTATAGATTGTAAAAGTGTTTGTGGTTTGAAGTAGTTGAAGACAAAATTATTATTCCTTCTGTGAAATTGTAAACAGTCTTTCAAATATTTCCCTAAGTTATGTTTTTAAACAAAATAGTTTTTATAATGAATTTCTTTTGGCTTTGTTGTGATGAGAGTATAATAATTTACTAGTTATTTCTCGGCTTTTATCACAGCCAAATTAAAACAAATTAAGACTTTCTCCAGAAGAAAAATATAATACTGTGAAGTTTCTTAGCTCTGTTACATTTCCTAGCTCTTTGCCTTCAAGTGTAATGTTTTATGTTTATTTAACCTAAATACGTATTTTAAAAAGCTAACCTTAATTGTTTCAACTTTATTTTTAAAATAATGAACGTTTGAGAGCTGATTTAAGTCAGGTTTATGTAATATAAATTACAATGACTTTAAAATTGAAGAGGCATTTAATTAGCATTAAGGCATTTAATTTTCAGTGTAAAAAAACACCTAAACATCTTTAAGGTGCAGTATGTAAGGTTGACACCCAGTGGTTGAACAAGGTATTGCACCCCTGGATCAAAACAAACACAAGCACAGGTTGCCAGATTGAGGACAGAAGTGAGTGTTTTAAACTGTGTTCTAAACAAAAGTAACTGCACCCAATAAAATGAATATTTTCCAAGAGTTTTTGTCCAAACCTAACTCGATTGATATATTAGAAATGGCTTCTATTTCTCATAGCTGAACAACAGAAAATGATGACAATAATCACCTCCAGCAAACCTCATGTGCTTTATTTATTGTGTTAAATGCTAATAATGTGAGTTTGACATTTTACATGACTTGTTTGCCATATACTGAAAGCAGCAGCAGATCTTGAAAATAAAGTAAACTGTTTGAAATTGAACTTTAGAACTAAACACATACAGTAGGAGTGATTCAGCATGTACATTTAATAATATTTATTAAATAGATAATATGTATTAAATATGTATTATATATATAGATAATAGATAATAAGATTAAAAACCTTACCATGTTGTAAGCGAGTGCATATTATTTGCTTCTAAATGGCTGTTTTTAATGTATTGTTTCTTCTGATGCAAACAGCCAAATTGCTTATTACTGCCTATCTTGTCACGAAGCGTGTTGTTAGCACATAGGGTTATAATGTAACCTGCTCACCTAATGTTTACGTTCGTGATGTTTATATTATTTGTTAATTAATAACCTCACGTGGGACACTGAATCTGTGTCTCATCTGTCCACCAGAGGTCGTATTTCGGTCACAGAAGCATGCTTTCAGAGCCTTTCTGAATGAATGAATGAATAAATGAATGGAATAGGCAGTTTTCCACTAAGGCAACCCAGGGGGCTGAAATATAATTGGCTAAATTGGCATTGGGCATGTTAAAATCACCAAAACAAAGACAGCGTTCCGGCACGGAAAACACATTTTCAAAGCAGAATATCTGACTTCAGCATTGTTTTTCAGATAAACAAGAATGTTCACTTAGCATGTTTCTTAAACACCTGCAAACATATAATGGTATGTTTATGCTTTAGAACAGTCAAAAACGTACATCCAGCACCTTTAAGTTAGAAGCAAATACTTTAAATATCCTTAAATATTACAAAAAAGTCAGAAAATACAAGAAACAATACAATTATAGAATTGATATTTATTAAACTGCATTAGTAAAAAGTAATCTGAAAAGGAAAAAAAAAAGAAAATATGAACAATTAAACCTTACAATTTATTTTTTAAGTAATAAAACTTAAAAACTCTTGTAATAACGTCCAGTAATTCTTCTAGGCATGTCCAATGAGTATTTCGATAAAGTGCCTTTAATTTATTAACCCTTTATAGTGCTCTACTATATATAGGCTCAAAGTCCCTTTAAGGCAAGTCATTTCACTTGATGGTCAACTTTGAAACGCTTCTCAGGCAGTATGCTCGGGCATACTATCTGAAGATCAAATTCTCCAAAACTGTTTGCCAAGCTTATGATTACGTAACATATTTGGAATCACCGATAAAATTAAGCAACAACTGTCTCATAAGTTGTTTGAGTAGTTGCTGTCATGTAATGTGCATTTAACAGTGTGTATTGTACCTTGCGCTCATTTCATATAGATTACAAAACCCCAAAACTGTTTTCAAGTGTAGTTGGTTCATTTAAAAGATTTATGTGGATATATTTCTTATGTCTGTGAAGCAAGTATTCACTGAGATTCCAGTGTGCTTGTAGATCACCAAACTGTCGTAAAAGCACACTACTTGTCTGCAATGCTCCACCAGAGAAACATCAGTCTATAGCGATCAACGACTGGCTCCTGTACTAGTAGGCAGGGCTTCATTCACCATATTGACGTTACACTTTTCCCCATTCAAAACTATATGAGTGACATCTCTTGTGTATTCTATAGTCATTAATAGGGTTAATAAATTAAACATAATTATAATACCAATTCATTATAAACAACTTAGACATCTTATAAACAACTTTGACAAATCAAACAAACGCTGACATAGTTTAGCAACAAAAAGTTACAATGCAAATCTTTTTTTATGTAAACAGGTTTTTGTACTTTCCTTATAATACGGTTCCATGTAAAACAGAGAGGAACGAAGGAGACACAAAGTAGAGACGGGCAGGTCAGGAGAAAATGAGAGAGATAAGGAAGAAGCCCTAGAGTTGGTACAATTAGAGGACGAGTGTTTGGACGTGAGGGGCTGGAGGCCACAGACGAGGACAGTTCCTGTAAGTGTGATGGAACTGAACACTTTGCGAGCCTTGTGGGTAATTTATCGCTCTGATGATGCTCAAACAAATGCTTTTACCCAGCGGGTTCACCTGGTAAACCACACAGATCTCCCTTTGTTAGCTCATGAATCCCTACTATTAAATCCTACCCACATCCTTCTGTACTGTATGTGTGCGTGTTTGCGTGTGTGTGTTTAAAATTACACTTTAAATTATAAAAAATGACAAAATTTACTAGCCTTTTAAATTTTTCAAGTGCATCACTGCCATTTAGATTTACCCTAATCCCGAAGACATTTTCAGAGAATATGAGCTGAAACTGAAAAACCGAAGCATTTCTGATCACACACAATGTAAAAGAAAAAAATATACTATCCTTATGACAGGATATACTATGTTTTATTTGTCAGTTCTGACCCTGGACCACAAAAACATTATGTCTTATGTTGCACTGATAAACAAAAATACATTGTATGTGTCAAAATCATCAGTTTTTCCATTTATGCCCAATTTAAAAAATAATTCGCAAATTTGCAAAAGGTTTTATTGGTAACACTTTATTTTAACTACACATATGAATCATTTACTAAGCATTAGCAAATAGAGAATTTATTATTTTTTAAGCGTTAACTTTACATTAATAGATGCTATTAAGCAGTTTATACCTGCAGCTACAAATGCTGTTTTCTTGACTTATAAGTACATTTATAATGTGCTTAATAATTTAAATTGTATACTTTCATACTTTGTTAAGGATCAATTTTTCATTACTAAATTAAGTATCGCATTATTTACTAACCAGTTATTTAAGAATAGTTTGTATTTGTTTACGATCATTCATAATGAGTTAGTAAATAATTAATAAACTATTCAAATCATCATTTATAATTCTTATTATTCAGGCATATACCTATAGTAAATGCTTTATTAACTCAACTTCATCCAGTTATGTGACCTAATCTAAAGTGAGGACTATTCATGCTTTATAAATCCCTTATAAATGACTATTAAAGGCTCAGTTTTATTCTAAACAGGAAAAAAAGAACATAAACAACTTTATTAATTTCTATACAGTTGAAGTCAGAATTAGGGTAATTAGGCATGTTATTGAGTAATGATGGCTTGTTCTGCAGACTATTGAAAGAAAAATAGCTCAAAGGGGTTAATAACTTTGACCTTAAAATGTTTTTTCAAAAAAATTAAAAACTGCTTTTGTTCCAGTCGAAATAAAACAAATCAGACTTTCTCCAGAAGAAAAAATATTATCAGACATTCTGTGAAACTTTCCTGCTCTGTTAAACATAATTTGGGAAATATATTTTAAAAAAAAAGGATGGAGCTAATAATTCTGACTTCAACTGTACACAATTAAACTGTATCAAATGAAAAATAAATCTTTGCAACCTTTTCTAAAATAAAATGGCTGTACAGTTTAAAAATCGCTTAATAACTTTAAAACGTTGTATCATATTATACTGTTAAATTATATTGTTGTTTTTTTATCCAATTTTATGCTATATTTTGACACTCCTGTTATTCAGCAATGTTTAAACTTTTCACAAAACTGGATGAAGTTGAGTTAATAAAGGGTTTACTAACATACATAGTAACCATTACAATATGCCTGAATAATACTAAATATAAATGTTGATTTTAATAGTTTACTAATCATATACTAACTCATTCTGAATGATCTTAAAAACCACCAACTACTCTTAAATACAACTGGTTTGTAAATAATGCGATACTTAACTTAGTCATGAAAAATAATTAGTAACAAATTATGAAAGTACAATAATTAAGCACATTATAAATGTACTATAAGTCAAGAATACAGCATTTGTAGCTGCAGGTATAAACTGCTTACTAACGTCTATTAATGTAGTGTTAATGCTTAACAAATAATGAATTCACTGTTTATTAATGCCTAATAAATGATTCATAGTGTGTAGTTATTATAAAGTGTTAACATTTTATTTTTTTAAAGTTTTCAATCTCGCTCTTAATTAAATGCTTTACTTGCTGATTATTTTAAAAGGAAAGTGAAATGTTTATACACCTTTTTTCTATTTCACCTATTTTAGAATAATAAATAAATGACATGATAGAATCATTAATTTATTAAACAATGAATTAAGCAAAACGACTCAAATCAGATCCAGGTTTCATTTCAGCTAAAATGTATGATTTTTTTTACTCATTTAGAAATGAACTTTGGCAAGTTGTTTTGAAAATGTGACATCCTAAACACGTCTACACGACAAGCAAATCAACAATAATGATCTACAGGACTACATTTTACAAAGTGACATCGCCAACTACTGGCCTGACACATATAATGCAGCACTTTTTAGGTTTTAAGTACATTCCTGCCATTTAAACACCCTTATCCTTGAGCCATTTTCACAGAATATGAGCTGAAGCTGAAGTATTTCTGAACAGAACAGAGCTAATGGCTGGAGAAACATTCCAGCAGCCATTTCACCTCCAGCTCAGACAGCAGCACTGAACAGGCCTGACAACAGCATCTCCTGTTGGGCTTGTGAAGAGCCGGGATTTCACACACAGCGCACATGTGGAGGATTTAAATGGCAGCTCCAGCAGCAGATGCAGAGAGATATAATGGAAGACGGAGGTGGTGGTGTGTGAATGTTTTGCGCTCTAGAAAAAGACAGACTGTTCATGCAGACACACATGTGAAGCACATGTCTGATTCCTCCATATGGACAGGACTCAAAGATATCCTTCCCCCGGTGCGATTTCTACTCCAGATCCCCTTAAGAGCTTACAACAAAACATATGGCCTGTTACCTTTGTATTTTCTGCTGTTATGCACTGTGGGTTTAAACACAATCTGCTGGGTTCATTTTACTTCCATTAAAGCGCACTGGATAAAAGCGGGAATCCTATCAAGCGGTGTCTGTCTGTGATTGCAGATTAACAGTGTTACAATTACAGCACGTCTCGTCATTCACTTCCTCTTTTTCATGCTGTTATTTCACAAGAATTCTGAATGAATAATTAAATTAATAATGAAGGATATTTTAATTTAGATATTGAATGTTGTTTAGGGTAGCACGGTAGCTTAGGCTACGTTCACACTGCGAGGCTTAGTGCTCAAATCAGATTTTTTTCTCAGATCTGATATTTTTGCATAGCTGTTCACACTGCTGTTATAAATGTGGCCAATATCAGATTTGCAGTGTGAACAGATCATGGTCCTAAACTGACCTGCATGCGCAAAAGTGCAGGTACGGACAGCACAGAATGTCTAATTATCCAAACAATGTGTATACTGAAGCACGCTGTCATGCTTAATGTAATTATTGCCCTTTCACAGACACCCGTGGTGTATTTTATGAACTGTAAAGGGTTGTTCTGCTACTGCTAATGTGTATTTGAAACCTAAAATAAGTCTCTTGTGATTGAAAACACTGATCATGTGTGATTTATGACAGCAGCGGTGCGCGTCTTTCTGACCACCGGTGTAGTGAACTCATCAAGGGTTAATGAGCAGCAGACGGAACTGTGGAGGGGGAGTTGGTTTATCTCTGTTTGCAGAGCTATTTCATTTTATGTCGTTATAAACACCAGACATGTGCAGAAAGGGAGGTTTGGTTAGGGTGTTAGAGCTCTGCACTTTATTCTCTCAGAAAGATCGACCTTAAAATGAAAGCGCCCCCTTCCTTTGAGCACGGATCCCCGCAACACGCCCCGACACAGCTTCGCGATCAACCCGTGCCCCAATCGTTAGCCAGATTGGTTAACAAGCTCCAGTTTTGCCTTCAAAATCTTTTTTTTTTAAATGAACAACCAAGTTTCTGTGGTAAAATAATCGCCCTGTGTGCCATTCTGCTGCTGCTGAGAAGTAGATGACGTCTGCAGCACAGAATGATGACGCATGTCACTCAAAGATGATGTAAAAGTCACATAATATCCGACATACCCGTTCACACTGCGGTCGCATTGCAAAATATCAGATGTGTGTCAGATTTAAGACTACATATGAAAGTGGCACAAATCTGACATGAAAAGATCAGATTCCATGCGGTTTGGGCTGTTCACACTGTCAAAAAAATCTGATTCGGGCCACATTTGCCTGCAGTGTGAACGTAGCCTTAGTGGTTAGCGTTGTCGCCTCACACCAAGAAAGTTGCTAGTTCAAGTCCCGGGTGGGCCAGCTGTCATTTCTGTGTGGAGTTTGCATGTTCTCTCCGTGTTGACGTGGGTTTCATCCGGGTGCTCTGATTGCCCCCCACAGTCCAAAGACATGCTCTTAAATCAGATGAACTAAATTGGCCGTAACGTATGATTGTGTGTGTGTGAATGTGAGTGTGTATGGGTGTTTCCCAGTACTGTGTTGCAGCTGGAAAGGTATCCATGCGTAAAAAAAAATATGCAAAAAAATATGCCGGTTCATTCTACTGTGGCGACCCCTGAAAAATAAGGAACTAAGTCGAAGAAAATTAAGAAATGAATGAATGCAGTTCATTTCAAAATTATTTTTAAGTAATATTATTTAGCTTAAAACTAGTGCTGGGCGAAGATTAATTGCTCACATCATGCAAAATAAAAGTTTGTTTTAGGATAATAAATGCATGTGTATTATATATATGTATTACGCATATTTCATACATATAGAAACGAAACTATACAAAATATTTCATTTACTTCTTTTGGCGATAACGTAATGATGGCGTAATGATGACGTATTTATTTTTAGCTGTGTAATGCTTAAATAAAAATGTTTTTGAATGAAGATAAGAGTTTGATCAAAGGTTTACGAGAACTGAAAGGCTACAGTGCCTAATGTTTTCTTCGTGAATTTCCGACTAAGTACTGGACAAAAGGTGGATTGGATTACATGTTGGTGAAAATTGATCGCACTGAATCAGTATGTTATGTGGCGGGGAGTGGTTGTCTACGCACCACCCGTACTGTTGAAAATATCACCACTGTTGAAGACATGGTACTGAGCCAAGAAGACGCGCCATGCACCGATCACTCTGTCCGACAGATTGCACAGAAGTCTGGCAATTAATGACTCCAATATGTAAGCGTTATACACATATACACACCCCATAATAAAAATACAAAGTACACACACTTAAATGTTATTTTGAGTGTGATTAATTGTGATTCATTTTTGGCTAGCACTAATTAAAACATTAAATTGTAGACAGCTGTACATTTTTTATCGTACTGATATAGATTTCATATCACGTTAATGAGTCTTTCCAGAATAAAAGTAAATTTTGTTTTTTAATGTTTTTGTGTTTTTAATTCAAAATAGTTTTTTAAAATTAGTTTTTTGTGTGTCTTTTGTGTGTGTTTGTTTACAGTGCACTGTACATACAAAGCCTTTGAAAATTAATATATTTATCAAATTCTCTGAAAATAAACAATACATTTTAATGCATTTAAGCAAAGCAGTTTTATTAAACAGTTATAATCATTAAAGTAAGAGTTTGGGCATCTAACATCCTCAGGAATAGAAAGATATCAAATATAAATTCAAATGGGGTATTGCCAAAAAACTAAAAGAAACACACAAAAAAACTACACAACTTCAACTAAACATTTTTTTTTATTTATATCTTAATTTTTCGTATTCATTTAAATTTTATTTGAACTTAATTTTGGTTAAAAAAAACATCAAACAAAACAGAACTTGCAAGTTTCACAGCTTTCGTCAGCTTCAACCAGTGCAGCTGTTGTTTTGTCTAATAAGGATAATCCATTCATTTATCGCATCTGTCAAATGAGCTTAGCAGTCTTCATCTCGAAGGACAAATCACGGTAAGTTGTGAAGATCTACCATTAGCATGATCAGATCACACCCAAATCATATTATTCACAAAACCATTTGACAGCAAGCATTACAAGCTAAACTCCATTAAAGAAAAGAAAACGCACAAGCCATTTTTTCACAACGTCTAATGAAATCCACAGGCTCGATTTCTAGTTGAGCACACAAATTGCTTAAAACAACAACTAACAAGGAGACTTGTGGAGCTCCCGCAGTTAGGCTTTAAAAATAGCTCTTTAGCAATATTGCCCTGTTCCTCTGGCTCCCTCTCTCTCTCTACGGCTGGTTAGGCAAAAGCAGAGCAAATGAACGTATTTATCAATGAATAATTGATGACGTATCTCCCATTGCAGTGAGCAAAGTGAAGTGATTTAATGTGCTCCTCATATAGATGGTGCTCAGAGGAAACTTGGAATTAAAAGCATTGTTATGCCTATAGTGAGCAAACAGGGCAGAACATCACTCTTTAATACGCTTTCAAAATAACCGTTTGCTTCCAAAGCTGTAAACTTCACTTTTAAAGATAAAAGAATGGAATATTGCAACACGGGCTCAGTCTGAAAACGTCACAGGTTCATTCTGTACATGTCACAGGACTCGACACTTGTAAACACTCGCTCTAACGGGTTCGCGTTGCTCTCAGCCCTGTCCGCACTCTTTGCAGCTTCCAAGCTGACCAATCAAAGAGTTTGCGACAGGGGCGATTTTAGGATTTTCATTTTAGGGCGGCTCAGCTCCTTACACAGCAAAAAAATCAGTGTACATTTAACTCAATTTGAGTTTAACTTAACACTCCTTGGGTGTACATATGACTCCCTCCATTTTGGAGTTAAAATAACACTTTCTAAAGTGTGACATTTGTACATTACTCACAGAGATCATTTTAACACAGTAAGAGTTTATGCTTACATCAAACTGGAGTGTGTGTTACCATTCAAAGTGTTAATATGTTCCCTTTTTTCCCTATATTATCAATTGGTGTGACAGATAACAGTGATCAACTATGTTGAAAATAGTTTTAATTTATGAATTGTTCATTAATCACTAATTTCAATACATTCAACTCTTCGTTTTAAAATGCAACAAGACATGTTTTGGTTAAAAGTTTAACACTGGAAAAACAAAAATCTTAAATAAACTGTCTTTCACACTCGTGGGTTTTAACACTGAACAACACCAAAAAATAAAAAATAAATAAAATCACACTGTATATTTAACACTGGAATTTTTGCTGTGTATGAGAAAAAAAAATTATAATAAAAAAATTTAATATATATATATTTACATATTATACGAACTGAATCATAATATTAAAATAGGATTTTCTTTTAATACAAGACAACACATGATGTTTCTATCTCTGTCAGTGATTGTGACAGTTAAGTACATTCACTAAGTGGTTCTGTCACTGCGTTTAATCCTTTCTGTGCATGACTGTGGTATAGATTATGCCACATGCACTGTGATGTGTTTTATAACAGGTAGGTAATTATGGTATAATAGTATAATAGTAAAATGTTAGTTAGGAGTTACATTTTAGGTATATTGGAAACCCGATTGATCCTGTATGACATTGGGGTACAAGTGATACAAGTGTGTCACTAGCAAAGAACTGCAAATAAGCATATTTTATAACAATTTGTGGATAAACACACACCTTGTTCTCTCGCTCTGCACAGCAGTGGTTTACTGATCAAATGAAAAACAAAAGTCGGGGAGGAGCCGAATCCTGTTGCTGTCTTCATATCAAACTTAAAGGAGACAGAGACGATAATTTGGTCTGGAGTTTACAAGCTAATCGTAAAAGTTTTGGGGGGCTAAGTAGAAATACAGCCACCCTAAAATAGGCCTAGCAATGCTCATGGTTTGCAATATGCATCATTTCGACGTGTAGTTACATTTTCTGAGAGGTGCATGTCAGCATCAGCCACTGCGAGAGCTATGCCACCACGCAAAGGCTGCGCCGGAGCATATGCTTGCACTTCAATTCATACTGTGTAGATTTCGTTCCTTTCTTTCTTTTTTATCTTGGACCCTGAAGCTTTTTTTTTGACACTTTTGAGCTGTGTTTGACTGTTTTGGTCACATTTGGCACATAGTAAAAGGAAATGCATCAGGGTTTGGCAACACTAACCATATAGTTTAACCATTGCACATTTGTCTACAAATGGTAATCAATACACCCTCAAAAAAATGTTTAATACAATTTTACTTTAATAAAACCCATGGATAAAGAGACCGTCATTAGCTATGTTTCTATCCAAAAATGCGAGTGAACTTTATGCTGGATTATCGCATAAAAGACGTGCAAATAAAGCATTGTTTCCATCCAACGAGTCAAAGCGGACAAAATCATCACTTCGTGATTAACTGGCACCAAATATCAACAGTAAAAACGTAATTTGCTGCAGTAGGAGAAGCTGCGTCAATCTTTTTCTTCATTTCATAAATGACTTGTGCCTCAAAAGGCAATCCTGACACGCAGTGAACGCGCGACGGCGCTTGAAGGTGTCAGACACGGAGCACAGACACTCTTGATTCTGGAGGTCATGAATAATATAATAACCCAACTACTTAAAAACAACAAAACAACATTTCAGATGTTTTACAATGTGTTCAGCCTGCTGGTTTGTCCAATTTACACACATTTTTGCCATCACATGATCTCTTATAACAAAATCACATGACCTTTATTTAATGCGCACACTGGAATTTATGCAGGATCAGTGTTTCCATCGCACTTTATGCGCGTCTTTTCTTATCAAATAAAAAGTTTATCCTACTCAGTTATGCGCATAGATTTTTTTATGAGCATTTTCTAAATGTATGCACATCATGGCGTTTCCATCAACCGTTTTTTTATGCGCATATCCAAAATGCGAATAAAAATAGCTGGATGGAAACATGTCGTGTATTTAGAAATCAGCAATGGATTACAATTTGTAATCTAACAAAAGTAATCTATACAGAACTCCCCATTCAACACTTCACACAGCTCGCCTCCTGTTGTGCTCACCCTGGGTAGATAAGAGGAACGGAGGAGTGATGCTGGATCAGTCGTGGTTCTGTATTAGCGAAGGGTGAAGACAAGCAGACAGCTCTCCCTCCCATGAGCCCTCTGGGCCGCACAACTGCGAAGCTGATTGGCCACCGCAGCTGCGCACCGTTTGAGAGGACACATGAAAGAAACGCTGTGATTAAAAACGAAGACTGCCACTTCTCACTGCAAGAGGAAAAAAAAAGAAAAGAAACTTTGATCTCGCGAGTCGGTTTCATTGAAATTCCTTGTCTTGTCTCTTCCACACCCCTGGTTCTCCTCGGTCGGGCTCTTTTCCTCTGTCTTTAAGGGATAACAAGCTCACGCTGCTTGAAGTAACATGCCTCACAGACCGCGGCGCCACTGCTACTGTAGGAAGGGAACGGGAAGTGAACGTCGAATGATAATGAGCATTCTGTTGACACTTTGGGGACGCGGACTCACCCGACGCTGGACCGCTCATGTGTGTCTCAAACACACTCTAATTGTTCTCCGGGCAGATATGAGAATGGTGAGAGGCCTACAAAAAGAGACTCGGCCAGACTGAAGGCCTGCCAGTTTAGACACGGAACGAAATTTACATTCTCTAGCGCAACCTCTCAGTTTCTCTCTGTCTGCAATTATCTCTCTCTCTTGTTCCCTCCCTCCCTGTACAGATGGCGTGGCCAGCATGGCTCCCGCTACCAAAGGAGCAGGCAGCACTAATGAGAAGTCTGTCCCTTAACAGGCCATGCTATAGAGACTCAGCTGTCTCACACCACAGGCGCCTGGCTTTTTGAACTCAGGCCATTGACCAAGAAGTTTGGTCACACATATATGTATCCAAGCATCCAATTTGAATGCATCCAAACCAAGCGGGTACATTATCCGTAGTCTGGGCCAGACAATTTTGCTGTTTCTGTGCAGAATTTTGTAAAAAAAAAAATCTGTGTATTAATGCGGCATGGGTTTGAGAGTATAGTAACTGAAATCTTAACCCATTAAATAATAGAATATACTAACTTTTGGTCCCACGTTTAATCAAAGGTGCCCAATAATGAAAATCTGGGTATACCAAGGCATAGTAGAATAATAAAAGGTCAGTATATGGAAAGGGGTATATTGTGAGCCTTAGTCACCACTGTTTCCTCGTTCTCATGTAAATTCCATGAGTGTAAAACCCCAATGGACAACAGGCCAATAAGAAGACAAAACAAAGACTCACAGGCCACGCCCTCCACATTTGCATGTATGCCTAATTTGGGTCGTTCATCCAGACCTGACGAGCAGCCATGTCATCGAGCTCTGAGATCATTAATATGCACACCTCATATGATAAGCAAAAGAGTTTTCTAGTTAAACAACAGTGATAATTTTGCTCCCTTAGTTAATTCTAAGCATATATTTTACTTACTATCAATGTTGGACTTTTATTTTGAAAACACGAGTGCCAAACTGTCACTGTGCAATTCTGGGCAACGACAGCACGAGGCATGTTTCAATATCACCTAAGGATGCAAAATGCAAGTTTTACAGACTACGCATCTATTAATCTCCACTCTGAGGAGGCATAAGGTAAGATTAGTTACATCTTCTTTTTTTTATCATGTTTATTGTGATATTTGATGCGCATGCTTCAACAAACACTCTGATCAAATGTCATCTGTTCATGCAGTGGTTGATATTAATTCCTGGCTGTTGTCAAGTTTAATTATAATTTAGCCGTCACTCAGTCAGTGTTCAGCGTACATCATGCTTTGTTTGTGTGTGTGTGTGTGTGTGTGTGTGTTTGTGAGTCTGTTAGAGCAGCACGTCAGAGTGGAGCTCATTATTAATTGCAACATGAGTCATACATGTTCAATTATCGGTATTTTATGGAGTAATGAAGTAGCTTATAAAACAGTTTCTGGAGATTTTTTTGAACTTGCAGAAGCCATAAACCTACTATGTAGATATCAGTGAACAATTTAACTTTCTCTAATTACATTTGTTATATGGGTCCCTTACACATTCACTAGGGGTGTCAAATTTAATTGTTTCTTTGGTGCACCGCAATGCAGACAATTCGGTATTGATTCAGTAAAAGATCATAACCAGTTATTACGTACTGATGTAATTTGTCTCATATGCGCTATGTCATGGTTGCGTACTATATTGAGGGAGGCTAGCGCGAGTAATTTCACTCACACTGAACAGCAGAAGCCCCTATTTCACTGCGATTGAGAAAATGGAAGTAAACTCCATTTCTCTCTCTCTCACTCACTGTGGTCCTTTGACCTGCTGGCATGACTTTTCTTCTCCTCTCGGCTGTTACAGCATTACTTCTGGAAACAGACACGAGTGAGAGCAAGTTTTCTCCTCCACGTCTATCATTGATCAGCTCTGATCGCCTCTGTCACTCATCTCTGAACAGTGCCAGAGCGTTAAAACCAATATCAGCCCTTTCTGTTGAGCGCATAACCAATCATAACTTGCTAGACAAGGCTCAAAAAGCGAGCGGGATATTTAGATTTGTTTATTTGCTATAAATGCTCATGTTGTTCTGTGCGTGTACTTGAGTTTTTTAAGGTACAGTTCTTATATCTGGCTGCTTGTCTTAAAAGACAAAATAGTATTACAAATAATATAGAAATATAAATATAAATGTATTTATACATTTAATACAAGAATTCTTGTGCTGTGAGGTAATATATAATTGTGTATGGAAAGTATCGTCAATGCACCGTGATGCACAGAGATTTCAATTGAACCGAATTGATGGCATGATAATTGTACCTGAACCGTGAGACCACTGTCGGTTCACACCTCTAACATTCACCCACCCTTAAACTTACCCACACCACCAAACCTGTTCCTAACTCTACCCGGATCCCACTTTAAGAACACCAGAAGTGTATTGTGTATTGTTTTTTTTTTTTTTTTGATGCAAGTACATAGCAGTTAAGGCCTCCTAATATAAAGCGGAACCTAACTTTTAAACTTTTATTTAAGGTTTAAATGCAAATCTTATTCGAACCACTTGTTTGGTAAAGAAAGTGTCATGATCACCAACAATCTAGCCTGTACAGACTACACATATGCCACTTTAATGAACTACAACTCCCATCATCCACTTCACACACGCACACCAGTTCCTGATTTCTCCTGATTACACACTGCTGTAAGCTCATGATGGACTGACTACTAGGACTATAAAGACATCTCATTCACACACTCTTTGCTGAGTCTTGTTTTACTGTAAGTGAGCATTACAAAGTCTGCCTGAAGATTCTTAATAAACTGCATTTGGATATATCATCTCCATTGTTCCCTGACTCTTTACACAGTCTCCTATATAATACATCTACTTATAGACAGAACATATTATTTTTCAAACTCTATTGTATAAAAGGCGTCACAGCAGCACAGTGGGTAGCACAATCGCTTCAGAGTAAGAAGGTCGCTGGTTCGAGCTCTGGCTGGGTCAGTAGGCATTTCTGTGTGAAGTTTGCATGTTCTCCCCGTGTTCGCGTGGGTTTTCTCCGGGTGCTCCGGTTTCCCCCAGAGTCCAAAATACTGCGGTATAGGTGAATGAGATAAATTGGACAAAGTGTATGCGTGTGAAGGAGTGTGTATGGTGTTTCCCAGTGTTGGGTTGCAGCTGGAAGGGCATCCACTGCATAGAACATGTGCTGGATAAGTTAGCGGTTCATTCCGCTGTGGCGACCCCTGATTAATAAAGAGACTAAGCCGTAAAAAAAGTTAATGAATGAATATTGTACATAAATCATAAATCATCAAAACTTTTGTATTTTAATCAATCAATGCTATTTCTGAAATTAATATATAAATTGAACTGACACAAACTCAATGATGGGCTAAAAGAATGCACATTCCATTTGGGCCTACTAACAATGCATCATTGTACCACATGTGAGGTAATTTAGGTGAACCTGTGGCTTCACACATTACTACCGCAGGTGCTTATTAAACATTCATCCGAGGAGCCTGACACTGTGATTTTTATAAAAACTGAGAATGCGTTTAAAATACGGAGGAGTTCTTGCGGAGAACAACTTGGAAGTGGAGGAGAGTAGCAGCTGTTTGCTCATGAAAAATGTAGAAGGGACAGATGGTTCATAATTGCAGCATTAAAAGGCACTGTAAAGAATTGATGTTAATTATTTCGCACTTCTCACATACTAAGGATCTCTGGCATGTAGATGTGCATGTCCTTCCAAGAACAGCATGCACTATGTTGAACTATCAGACAAGGCAGGATGTGACATTCTGGTTCAAAGCTGCAAGGACATTTGGAAATTGACAACATAGCTACAGACTTACGGATGACGCTCGACTGTTCTGAAACTTTCTCAAATCAAGTATTTGTGATCCTAAAAATGCTTATTTTGAAAATCACACAAGCTGATACAATGATACAATAACTCTAAATTTAATTAGCGTGTGATATGTTTAAGGTAATATGCAACAGTTGGCTTCCAGATGGGAAACCCCTATTCATTTTGATTGGAAAACAGTTTTTGATCATTAATTGATCCACTTTTTTGCTGCTTGTCTCGAAGTAATTACTATTCAAGTCATTTCACTAATATATATTTATTGTCTAACTGTTTACATTTTCACTTTTTAAAAAATAGGTCCTGACTCAAACTTGTCATCCTCAAAACAAATCATAAAAAACAAGCATAAAATCATACAATTCCATGATAGAAAGCATCCTTGATCAGTGGGCTTCTTCTCCGTCAAACGATGTCAATTCCGAGTCATAGCCTTTAACGTGTTTTGAACGCATTTTACGCTAATTTTAATACAAACGTGACAGGACTGACAGAAACACAGGGACAATTCTAAACTTTGTTGTATTGTATACAGTATTATGTCTGATAATATTTTTTTTCTTCTGGAGAAAGTCTGATTTGTTTTATTTTGGCTAGAATAAAAGCAGTTTTTAATTTTTTAAATACCAATTTAGGGTCAATTATTAGCCCCTTTAAGCTATTTTTTTCCCCGATAGTCTACAGAACAAATCATCGTTATACAATAACTTGCCTAATTACCCTAACCTGCCTAGTTAACCTAATTAACCTAGTTAAGCCTTTAAATGTCACTTTAAGCTGTATTGAAGTTTCTTGAAAAATATCTAGTCAAATATTATGTAATGTCATCACGGCAAAGATAAAAGAAACCAGTTATTACAAATGAGTTATTAAAACTATTATGTTTAGAAATGTGTTAACAAAATCGTCTCTCTGTTAAACAGAAATTGGGGAAAAATAAACAGGGGGGCTAATAATTCTGACTTCAACTGTACATATACAACAACAACTTGAACAGTGATTTTTAAAGAGATTTCTCTGCCGTTTTTAACTGTATAATATCATTTACATTACCCAAAGCTGTAACTGTAGTACAGTATTCTACCTCTGTAATGTTGGCTCAGACAGTTCAGCTTTAAAAATGTGTGATTGTTCCCTCTGACGAAATCTCTACGTTCAAGTTGGGCTTTCTGTCTATTTCATCCTTGTGGTTAAAGCATATTTCAGGGTGTCCCCGTGTTTCTATCTCACAGATTTCTCCCTGTGTGTCGAGAATGGCATCCGTGACCCAGTGGACTGCAGAAAGCTGACATGCATTGCCTCTCCTCAGGGAAAGAAAGAGTCCCAGTGGGGCCAAAAGCACATCCTGGAGAGCTGATTTAAACAGGCCACAGAGAGGGAGAGAGAAAAGAGAAAAAGGCGGTGAAGAGACGGAGGGAAAGTTCGGTCAAAAGCGCTGAGCAGCAGTACATGGCAGCGTTAAGAACAGCGTAAGCAGGAATCCACAGCAATGCCTGCAGTGTGTTAATAACAGCTGGGCTTTGGCACTGGAGCTGCTCGGGCCTTTCAACTGTTCTGCTGAGAGTGTAGAGCTCAGCACCCACTGTCAGCTGTCAGAGGAAAACATAGGAACACACACATACTCATTCACACACACGCACTTACACTCCAATATATCGAGTGGAGCAGTGGCCCACGCTGGCGTTTACTGCAGTACTTCCTCAACTGCGGCTAGGCTGCTTGCTGAAAGATTCCAGAGTAAAATCTGAGAACTGTGGGTTATGAATTTTAAAGATATCTTACCATAGATCAAATCAAACCTCATGTCAGCCAGAGTCCTAAATCACATCTGCTCAAACTGAGTACTTATTGTTGAATGAGTCTGATATTCACATGTGTAAAATATATCTTTGGTCGCTTGTCTTGACAAAAACAACAAATGATGAATTAATTTGGGATTAATCACTATCCACAATATAATATTATTAATAATAATAACAACAACAACAACAACAACAACAACAACAACAACAACAACAACAA
>CAIGQQ010027054.1:0-18149 GCA_903798035.1 Danio albolineatus | reverse complement strand
AACAACAACAACAACAACAACAACAACAACAACAACAACAACAACAACAACAATAATAATCATTATTGTTGTTGTTGTTGTTGTTGTTGTTGTTGTTATTAATGTTATTATTAGTTATTATTATTATTATTATTATTATTATTATTATTATTATTATTAAAGACCATTTAACATATAAAACATTATTTCATAATAATCAATAAAATAGCAATAATACATATTTTACATATTTTATTATTATTATTATTATTATTATTATTATTATTATGCAAGACCATTTAACATATAAAATGTTGTAATTTTATAATATCAATAAAATAGTAATAATACATATTTTATTATTATTACTATTATAATAATTATTAATATTATAAAATAAACATTTAAATAATTAAACAAACATTTTTCTTCAATAATAAAATAGCAATAATATTAATAATACATATTTTATTATTATTATAATCATTATTATTAATAGTAATATAATAAACAATTAACATCTTTAAAAAAGTTGCAATTTTTATACATTTAATAATAAAATAGCAATAATAATAATAATAATAATAAACATTTCATTATTATTCTACAATAAACATAAAAAACTGTAATTTATAATAATAAAGAAGAAAAAGAAATGTATTATTATTACTACTAATAATCTTATTATTATTATTATTATAGTTTGAAATTATGTATTCTCATTTTTTATCACTACTACTACAAAAAGCAACGGGCATCTAAAAAACATCATCATCACTATCATCATCATCATTAATTATTACTACTTTTATATTTAGCATTTTTATAAAATATGTAAAATATGTAATTGAACAACAACATTAATCCAAGGTCACACACAATTTTTTTTTGCTTGCTTGCTTGTTTGTTTGTTTGTTTGTTTGTTTGTATTCATTCATTTTCCTTTGGCTTAGTCCCTTTATTCATCAGGGGTCACCACAGCGGAATGAACCGCCAACTTATCCAGCATATGTTTTACACAGTGGATGCTCTTTCAGCCTGTGTGCTCATTCACACAGACTCCTACACTATGGCCAATTTATTTTATTCAATCCACCTGTACCGCATGTCTTTAGAAGTAGGGGAAACTGGAACACATGGAGCAATCCCACATGTACACAGGAAGAACATGCAAACTCCACACAGAAATGCCAACTGGCCCAGATGGGACTCGAACCAGCGACCTTCTTGCTGTTAGGTGACAGTACTAATCACTGAGCCACCGAGTCACCCCATCTTGCTTATGTTTTAAAATTGACTGAATCCATGGCCAAACTGAATCCATTCCCTAATAATATAATAAAGTGAGTTGCAAACCAGTGTCTATATACACAACATCACCATACTGTACCTTGAGTATATCTGTGCTGGAAAAATAAACATCCTAAACCAGTTTAAGCTTATAGGATTAAGGTTTTAACTGGTTTACCAGTCTGACATACACAAAAAAAAGTGTCCAAAGCCAATCAACAGACTAGGCTTTGACCGGTTAAACCCAACAAACCAACACCAGCTCAAAGCCCTACTTTCCCCATCAAATGACATTCGGCCTCTACTCTGACTAAGGTCTGCATCATGTTGAAGTGAAAGACCTCCACTTAGCTTGAACTATATCTAGCAATAATGCCTCTTCATCAGTTCACATGCTAGTTCAGCCTTACTGTCTCTGTGATATAAGACCTCTGAGCCTCCGAGTGAAACTGTACGAGAGCATGGCGGCATCGGCAAAGCAAGGTCAGAGGCCTCTACACAGCACGACCTATTTAGCATGGTGCTAATGAGGCTCACTGACACCAAATGAATAATTCGCTAGTGTGATGGGCCTCTAAGCGCTATCCTTCCTACTTTACACATAGAAGCAGCACCTGGTTGAAAATGAGTGGCCTTTCCCCATTTACTATACCCCTGTTCTCTTGGCTTCTCCATGCATGAAATTTTATTAGAGTCAAGCCTGCCCTTCTCATCTCTGACCAGACTCTGTATGACCCATAGAGCCCTCGGAGGCTCTGTTTAGTCAATGATGATGGTTCGGGAATTACTGCATGAGGCCATTAATTCATACGAGAGCCTTCATTTCAACAGTCTAGAGAGCACTAAGCAAATTCAAGGTCGAATTAAGAGCGTCTGGCTAAGAGGAAGCAAATAAAGCATGTAAATGAACCCTAGGAAAAGAAATCAAGAAAAAAAAAAAAAGCACGTCGTCACTCCTGTTCACATAGTAACAATCGAGTGGCCATTTTTGTAAACATAAATAAGCTGAATGTTATGAATTACAGAGATTTGGTTCACCAGGCCAGGTGAGGGATTTTATGTCCCTTAAAAATAAAAATATAAAAGCCTTTCTTCAGAAATGCTGACTAAATAATGTTTATTTATTTCCTACACAGCAATACTGAGATTCAATTACTGCAGAAATTACAACCATATGTCACGATCACCAGCGATCCAGGCTATGCAGATCACTGGAAAACATGCATTATCACTTGGTCCACAATCCAGCCACGATATGAACTACAATTCCCAGAAGTCTTTGCACTCATCCCTCCTGCTGAAGCTGACAATCATTCAGACACTGAGGGCGTACTCACACTATGTACAGTTGCCTTGAACTGGCTTTGCCCCCCTCCCGTCTCCCAACACGGCCTGCACTCTCATTACATTCGGGCCTGAGCACGCTTACATCGTCAATGATGCACTGTTCAGTTTATGAGAAGTGCTCTCGCTCAGCACAGCGGACATTTCTTTATATCATTATATCATTTTAATCGTTTGATATGCGGTGACACACAGTCAAATATTTCGCTGAACAGATCAGCCACTGCTGACGTTCATAAACAATCATAAAGTCCTTGTGCTGCAGGAATTAAGAGGTTTGCTAAAGGTGCAGCTGTCGTGCAGAGAGGCGTTTGCGTCTTTAATAATCTACGACAGTTTGCGTTCATTAAACAGTAAGAATGAGTAATAAACCCGTAAGAAACAGTCCTCAAAAGTCACGTCTCGTCTTCAGTTTTGGGCTCAGGCGCGCTTTGCAATCACACTACAAGCGTACCGCGCCAAAGCTTAAGTGAACCGCGCTCAGGCACACATCTTCCAACCGGGCCAGGGCCGGCCAACTAAACTGTGCCTGAGCCGTACTTTAGGCCAATAACCAAATTTTCTGACTTTTCCACGACTTTCACTAACTAAATGAAGTTTTAAAGGTTTATTTATTATCTACATAGCAAGATTCAATTACTGCAGAAATTACATCCATACCTTAATATAACACCCCCCCCCCTCCAAAAAATAAAAATAAAAATAAAATTAATTTAATAAACAAGTAAAAACATCAAAATATATATATTCCACAAAAAACATTCCAAGTAAACCAAAGTTGCAACGATAAACAAAAACATACGTCTACATCAAGCCATTCATACACAACCAGCATCCATGTCCAAGATCAAGACGGTTTAAAATAAATACTATTAGTTAAAAAAAAAAATCCATATTGTTTTTAGTAAATAGTGTAATGCCTATAGGTTTGGTAGGACAAGCATATTGTTTCATACTTGTTTTGTATAGTCTTGTATTGTATTTCTTTGCTTCCTCAGAAGGTGTGCAGAAAATACCTTAACATCCATGACATCTAATGAGCATAACAACGTTGCAGTTGCAGTACAACAATATTAAAATAATATGTTCAAATAAAAACATAATATTGAAATGGTTTTAGTTATGACTTTAAGCCATGTTTTAAGCTGTTGTGTAATATTCTACAAAAATACCTTCGCACATCTTGTATTTAAAATAACCATTTTATAAAAGTAATAAAGGCATGGTTTGCAGCAAATTTACCCTGTTTTTTTCAATTTCCTGTAAACCACTGCTTCCTGGGGCTTATCACTTCATCTAACGTTCTATGTTAACAACATTCTAAAATAGTGACATGCTCACAGCTTGCTAAACCGTGGTAAAACATGCTTAGCAGCAGTGGTGTAAAATAACAAATTACAAATACTCCAATACTGCTGTAAATAGGTAGTTTTTCTCAGGAATTGTAATTTGCTAAGTAATTTTAAAAATGTGTACCATTACTTGCATTTTTAGTGCCATATCGGTACTTTTACTCCACTACTTTCCTTCAACCTGCAGTCTCTACTTTATTTCTTTCTTGTCTTTGGGGATTGGCTAAAGTAGAAAAATCAGTACTGCAATTCCAGTCCAATCAAATCGCACATAGAAAGTAAATCACATCATACTGAACAACCTCTAGGCATGGGCGCTTCATAAATGCAGCAAACCTTTTGGAAGCATTAAAAATGTCCAAGTAGAAGTCCAAAGTCTTTACTCGCAATGATCCAGAGACCTTTAATAGACTGCATGTCACTAATGAAAAAATGAAGGATGTCGACTGAATGATGTCTGATATCACCAAACAGCCTTAAACAATCACTAGAACGAATGAAGAATGGAAGGAAGGGCCAAATGAGGAAGGACCGAACAAGGAATGAAAGGAAGGACCGAACAAAGGAAGGAAGGACCAAGCTAATGAAGGAGGGAAGGGCCAAATGAATAAAGGAAGGATTCTGAACAAGGACTGAACAAACTAAGGAAGAAGGAAGGAACAAATAAATGAACGAATGCCTGAATGAACAAAGAACCTAATGAAGGAAGGAACAAAAATATGAATGAACGAACAAATGAATAAGCAAACGAATGAAGAAAGGAATGAAGGAACAAACAAATGAATGAATAAAGGAAGGACGGAACGAACAAACAATGGAAAGAAAGTTGGAAGAAACGAACGAATATAGGAAGATCACTAGATGTGATGCACTACAGAATGTTACATTTACACATCCCTGCACAAACTGCATGTAAACGCATCAGCTTTTCACAGTGTAATACTCACTACTCTTGAGTACTTTTAAATGGCTACTTTTACTCATATTTTGAGTAATATTTACAACTGACACTTTAAGTCTACTTGGACTACATTTTTGGACAAGTAATGGTACTTTTACCACTTTTATGTTTTTTCAGTACTCTTCCCACCACTGCTTAGCACAGGGGTGGGCAAACATGGTCCAGGAGAGCCGGTGTCCTGTTTAGCTCCAACCCTAAAAACACCTGAAAATGCTAACCAGTGTCTTCAAGATCACCACAAATCTATAAGCAGGTGTGTTTGATTTAAGTTGGAGTTAAACTGTGCAGGACACTGGCCCTCCAGGATCGAGTCTGCCAACCCCTGGTTTAGCAGCTAGTAAACTTTGCTTTTAAAATGTCCTAAAAATGCTTTCTAAAAGCATGTCATAAATGTACACAACATGCTAAAGCAGGTTTGCATGGTAAAACATGCTAGCAACAAGCTAAAGCATGCTAGCATCACTTCTGCTCTGACAGGAAGCATTGCACCAGCTCCAACCATTTCATATACAGTACATCATGCGTCCTTTAGATGTTTACTATAGTGACTTTGCATTAAATAATTGATGAGGAGCGTGAATGAGCAAACTTCCTCTCTCTCTTCCTCCTTCCTCCATTTTCTCCTCATCCCTCACACACACTGGCAGACAGAATAGAGTAAGGAAGGTCTGCTTATACTGATGCTCTGATATCTCCATTACTGAGACAGTGATGACTTAGAGATATGTGATGTAAACAGAGCCGGTGAAAGGAGAGCGAACGCACACATTTTTTCTGCAGCCATTTATAATGTGGGTGCCGGGAAAAGCCGTAGGCACTTTAACAGTGCCTGTCATTCCCGCTCCATCCCAGAGTTTTGCTTTATGATTAAGATGCAATCACGGCTCTTTTGGCAGACTGTGAAAGTGAAGTAAGCAGGCTGAAATGGATGGAGAGATAAGCAACGTTCAGTGCCCGGAGTCAGCGGGGTGCGCCGTGCACCTAATAGCCCCCTCTTACACAGATCATATCGCCAGCGTTTGCTAGGACCAATGAGGTATGGCCAATTTGACCACGCCGCAGAGCAACGGTGCAGGGTTGGAAAATGAAAATGTATCAGAGCTGCAGTTTTCCCAAACTGTGATTCTCTGATGTGAATCGACACAGGTCAGGCATGACCATAATTGTCAGATGCTGGGGCAACAAATTGAAAAAAAAAAAAAAGGTTTGATAACAGGACAAAGACTTGCATTCTTGTTTTGTTAAAATAAATATGCTGTAATCTATTCTGTCTTTAAGATAGATTATTATCTACACTCTTTTTATAAATCTGTTTTCTATTTACTTTTTGCAGTATACTGTGTTGTTTATAAAACACTTTACACATAATATGGTATTGTATTAGACTAACTAGGAATTATAATAACGCTAATGTCTAATCATTATTGTAAGTTTAGTTTGACATATGATCTGGAAGGAAGTAAAGCTGAGTAAATGGTGTTATGGATGAAGCATTTGTTCAAGATCAACATCTAAAACAAAAAAATTGTCTAAATTATTTATTTTTTATGAATATCTTGGGCATCATTATTTAGAGGTTATCAGTTCAAATTGATCAATTTTTAAATAACTTGAAGTAAACTAAATTTAACATTTTGTACACAAATAAAACAAATATCTATATAACTTAATGCAAAGACTTGTATTATTGTTTTGTTGAATACGTTTCAATCTACTATCTATTCTGTTTCTAAGATAGATTATCATCTATACTCTTTTTTATATCTTTTCTTCGCAGTATACTGCATATTTATGAAAAAAACATATATATATACACCTGCCAGGATGTTCCTAGAAAGCCTAGGAACATCCTAGTAAGAGCTTGATTAGCTAGCCCAGGTGTGTCTGATTGGGGTTGGAACTAAACTTTGCAGGACACCGGCCCTCCAGGACCGAGTTTGGACACCCTTGAACTAGAGATTATAATAATGCTATTATATTAGACAATATTGTGCAATCAGTGAAATTTACAGTAGTTTGACATATTGTCTGAAAGAAAGTAAAGCAGAGTAAAGGGTGTAACGGAAGAAGCATCCGTTCAAAAACAAAATCTGAAACATTCATAATATCCCAATTTTTGTATTAATATCTTGGACATTTATAGGTTATCAGTCAATATTTACAGTGTCTCTTTTTAAACTTGACAAGCACTAGGTTTAACAATTTTCACACACAGTATAAAAAGCTCTATAGTATCTTAAAAAATGACAAAAAAGAACAATAAAGCTATAAACCATGATAACTATAGCTGTATATGAATGGTATTGTTTTTACATTTTAGTTTGGGACTGATTTTATATTAACCAAATCAGGGATTTAATATTTAAACCTGTTTAGAGAATTTGAAAATTAAAATCCAAGGTACAACCAAACATGGGCAGTTGTATTGTAGACAACCAATAATGAGTCAACCCTTTTAAAGGAGGTTAAAGGCCATCATCTCTTGGGATCAAACACTATCTAGTCTACATTTTGTTAATGTATACACTATTGGATAGTATGAAGATTTTACATCACCATGAAAAGCATAAGACAGCTAACTAATCCTGCAGCAAACACACACTAAAAGACACCACAAAAGATTACAGGTGACTTTCCAGTGTGTCCTTTCTGGCTCAATTCCTTTGCCTGAAATCAGGCAACAACAAAAGAAATCTTTGATGCTTCATTTGACTCAAACTCTTTTGATCAGCACTCACTTGTAAAAGTCAGAGCCAAAGGACACAAATTAAGCAGCAAGGAAATTAGCAATGGGTATTTTATGCGTGTTTTTATACCCATCATATCGCTCTATATTTTGAACTAAATTCACACATTAACGCATGCAAATTCAGTCAATTTGACTCTGAAAGCTTTCATCAGGCATTTGAGCGAAATTCCTTTAGAATGCACAGCGAGAAATCTACACAAAAGGAGCAGACCTATAATCCCCCATTTACTGAATTAACTACACATAATAGCTCTCTAATAGGAATAATATATCATAGCAATTAGACTATAATCATCTCATTTTGGGTGCTACCTTGGTATTTAGTTCAGCCTCCGTCCTAATTGCTCTTAACTGTTGATGTTTAATGGGAGTAAAGTAACTGAGGCAGCACTGTTTCATCTGTGGAAGGTGTTGTATCCTCAACATCTGCTCTCCTCTCTTCACTGTGCACCAGTCCGTGTTAAGCACTGTGTCAGAATGAGCTACATGGTTACCCACGTCACATTTGTCGGCAGAACAGCACATTTCTGCATGAAATGCCTCCCTTCTTATTTAGCGGACCATATGCTGCTCTGGATCACGTTTCTTTGTGCTCCTGGTGGAGACTCAACGCAAGGAATACTAAAACAATCTTCAGAAGATTGACAGGGGAGGGAAAATGGAGCCTTCCGGCTGAGAAAACCAAACCTCGGCTGGTCTCTTTTCCCCAGAAGTCTCTGAAGACGTGATCAAACCAGAAAAACACTCTGACATATTACTCCTCGTACACAAACAAGTCACTCTTTCTAGCCAATTTTAGCATGCTCTGGCAGGACAAGAGTTATAGCACGCTTGCCGTTTTTGTTTCTTTCATGCCAGGCAACGAGCCAACAAACAAGCACAATGTGCCTTGCATATCTAAGAGTTCAACTAATAGTTACATTTTAGCCTCGCCAAACACAAGCAATATGCACGGTCCCAAAGGTTTTGGCTGGATTTATTTTTGGACCCACGAAACAAATCAATATTTAATACAGTGCATTTTCATCAAAATGGCCTTTGCCAGCTTTATTGTGGCAATAGGTCAAAAGCTGCGATTGCAAATCAGCAAAGTAAAAAAAAAAACATATCCAAGCAAAAAAAGAAAAAAGTCAAAATATGAAAGCATAATATAAATCCATGGCTTAAAGGAACAGCATGTTTTTTTTGTTTTTAATTATTCTTTAGATGTTTGATGAACTCTGAAATTTTACAAGAATATTAGTATGTTTTAACAATGTGTTATAGCATGTTAGCGAACTTGCTAATCCATGCTTCTAAATAATCTTAAGAACATTCTAGAACAAGTATGTGCTAAAATGTGCTAATAACCTTAGATAAACCATGGTAAAACATCATCAGAAAAACAATCATTTTAAAAATGTAGGAACATTTTGAAGCATTTTAATGGTAAAGTCTAGATTGGATATGCGGCCGGCCAGAGGTGCGATATGCACATCAATGTAGCAGCATTTTTTTATGACACACTATAACAGTGAATAATATTTTACAGTACTGTGATGGTTGGGGTTAGGGTTGGGGTGGCGGGTAGGCATCAAAAAAATAAAATTTATTGTGTAATTTAATAGATAACGTAAATAATACTTGGTACAATTACTGTTTTTAGGTTACTGTGACAGCTGGGTTTAGGGTTGGGGTGGGGGTAAACAATATTAAAATACAAAAATGGGAAATTGAATAAGTAATATAAATAATTCTGATTAACTTTCGGCCTAAACCGTATCAGTTCAAGCAACAACCCATTTGAACATATTTAAAACAAACAGGAACTTGCCAAGTATGCTAGCAACAAGTAAAATATGTTAATATTTTGCTAATATATGACCTAATAATGTGTTAAACATATTCTAAAACAAGCCAGCAAAATTCTAAAACAGAAATGTATGCTGAAACATGCAGCCTATTAGTTAAGACTTCCTAAAAATATCCTAACATGGTAACGGATTGATAAATCATAGTAAAACATGCTAGCACTGTTAAAATGGGTTAACAATGAAACAATCTTCCAAAAGACACTAACAACATGATGAAACAGGAATGCTTGCATCAAGCTAAAACATGTTAGCAGTTTGTTAAAACAGGCTAGCAATGTGTTAACAAAATGCTAGCAACGTTCTAAAACATAGTTAACAAAAGCTATGTAAAACATGCTAGCACTGTTAAAATGAGCTACGCCTATGTTATAGCATGTTTAAAACATCAGCAAAATGCTAAAACACCTGGATCATGCTGAAACATGCTACTTTGAAGTTAAAACATCCTACAATTATCCTAAAACATGGTAACACTGCTAAATTAGGCTAACAATGTAATAATCTTCAGAAATATGCTAATATCATGACGATAGAGGAATGTGTGGTAAAACATGCTCACAACATGATAAACCACTTTGTTAAAACAGGCTAAATGTGTTAAAATATGATAGCAACAAGTTAATGCGCTAATAACTTGTTAAACATATTGTAAAACAAGCCAGCAAAATTGTAAAACAGAAACATGTGCTGAAACATACAAAACCGTAGCAGATTGATAAATCATAGTAAAACATGCTAGCATTGTGTTAAAATGGGTTAACAATGTAACAATCTTCCAGTAACACTATATAGCACTAACAACATAATACTAACAACATGAATAATGTGTAATGTGTGGTACAACATGCTCTCAACAATTTAAAACATGTAAGCTGTTGAAACAGGCTAACAGTGTGTTTAAAAATATGTTAGCAATGTTCTAAAACACATTACTACCTGAAGCCATGTAAAACATGCTAGCACTGTTAAAATAGGCTACCCTATGTTGTAGCATGTTTAAAACATCAACAAAGTGCTACAGTTTTACATGCTAAAATAGGCTACTTAGAAGTTAAAACATCCTACAAATATCCTAAAACATGCTACCACTGTGCTAAAATGGGCTAACAATGTCACAATCCTCTAAAATGTGCTAACAACATTATGAAATGGGAACGTATGCTAAAACATGCCCACAATAAGTTAAACCATTTTGTTAAAACAGGCTATAATTGTGTTAAAATATGCTAGCAACAAGTTAACATGCTAATAATGTGTTGAACATATTCTAAAACAAGCCAGCAAAATTCTAAAACAGAAATGTATGCTGAAACATTCAGCCTTTTTAGTTAAGAGAGTTCTTGAAAATGTCCTATTTTATGGTAGCACATTCATAAATCATAGTAAAACATGCTAGCACTGTGTTAAAATGGGCTAACATTGTAACAATCTTCCAGTAACACTATGTAACACTAACAATGTAACACTAACAACATAATGATATAGTAACAAGATCAAGCTTGCATCAAGCTAAAACATGGCAGCAGTTGTTTAAAACAGGCTAGCAATGTGTTAAAAATGCTAGCAATGTTCTAAAACATTCAGTTAACTAAAGCCATGTAAAATATGCTAACACTGTTAAAATGGGCTAACCCTATGTAATAGCATTGTTAAAACATCCACTAAACACCTTGAATAAGCTGAAACATGCTACTTAAATGTTAAGGCATCCTTTAAAATACCCTAAAACATGCTAACACTGTGCTAAAATGGGTTAACAATTTAACAATCCTCTAAAAGATGCTAACAACATGTTAAAATGGGAATGTGTGCTAAAAAATTCCCACAACAAGTTAAACCACAAGTTAAAACAGGTCAAATGTGATAAAACATGCTAGCAACATGTTAAGTCATTGTAAAACATTCCAGAACTGTGTTTAAAATATGCTAACAAGTTTAGTACAAGGCTAAAAAAAATACATTTCTAGCCAGTGTTTTCCAAACCAGCACTTAACCTTTTGTGTACAGTATACTAAAAGTTGATTTAAAACACACCTCCAAAACATAGGTCCCAAAAACCAAAATGGCTGATACTGGTAGCTATGGCAACACTATAGTTTAGCATGCATTTTAAATAAATCACCAAGAACAAACACATTATGTCTTCTATGTTTAGACAAGAGTTTTTTGATGTTGCCATGTCCACACATTCTAAACAAATTTTACGTTAGGGTTTAGCGGGTAAAATAATCAAGATTATGGAGTTTTAAAGTGGACAGGAGCAGACTAAAAATGTTGGTCGTTTTTCAATATGAAGCATGTTGATGAGTTTATTATTGGGTTATTATTCAAAGTTTCTCTTCAGTAATTGTCTTGTAGTGCATATACTGTATAAATAAGAGACACTGATACACATTTACATACTTTTTCTAACACTTCGCTGTTTTGTTATTTTGGTTCAGGTCTGTTTAACCTTTTCCATATGTAATGTTGCTGTTTTATAACTCATACAGTTGTTCTGCAGGAAACCCCGAGAGACCAAGAACACAACTTGGTGATCTTATAAACAAATGATAAAACATTTCTCAACAGTGTATTTTTGAAAGCTGGCAGTTTGGTTCCAGAGATCATTATACATAATTTGCTCATGTGGCACATGTCAAACCTGCAGGTAAATAAATCTTTTTTTGTTTTGTTTTGTTTTATTTTGTATTTATAGGACTTTGTACAGAAAGTAGCAGAAACATATTTAAAGAAAACAGATTCAGGAGTTAAACCTACAGTAGATTTAAACCTGCGCGTGCTTAGAATAATTATTCTTAATTATAATACTATTTTCTGCTGGATCATTAATTCGTTCATTTTCCTTTAGCTTATTTAGTCCCTTATTTATCAGTGGTCACCACAGCGGAATGACCCACTAACTATTCCAGCATATGTTTTACGCAACGGATGCCCTTACAGCCGCAACCTAGTACTGGGAATCTGCTGGATCATATAAAACAGTATGAGATGCATACTGGCCTCTGATATAAAACATTATAAACTGCACTGCATATTAATCTGGACTGCAGTGAATAACATATCGCTTTAATATAACAACAAATCAAGATCAACTGCAAACTAATAAATTGTTGTGTCACTGGTATATAAACAAATACACATATACATACAAAATTAACTTTAAGTAAACATTTCAGCCAGTTGCCCTAAAATAATTTCTTATTTTTGTGTTAAAAAATAAAATGACTAAAATGAAGGCTAAAATAAAAATTAAACAAATGCAAACACAGCTACATGAGGAAAATTAGAACATGATACAACGTGGGCTTAATATTTAGTCATTCTGAATGGATTTTTAAAAATAATTTAGTTTAACACAATTCAGTTAGACAATAATTTTTAAAATGATTTTTAAATTTCATGTCAATTTAAAATGGAATAAAAAACAGTAATTAGAAAAAGAGATGTTAAAATTCTGGAGGAAAAAAAACAATAAAAACTCAATAGCAAAATGCATTTCTGGGATGGATTCTGGGCCAAAACAAATTAACAACACAGCTGTTAAAAGTACAGTTTGTAAGTATGACACCCAGTGGTTGAACTAGATATTGCATCCCTGGATCAAAACACACAAGCGCAGGTTGCCAGATTGAAGACCAACAGGAGCTAGTCTGACTATCAAACATAAAGGCTGATTTAAACTGTGTTCTAAATAAAAGCAGACAGACAGACAGACAGACAGACAGACAGACAGACAGACAGACAGACAGACAGACAGACAGACAGACAGACAGACAGACAGACAGACAGACAGACAGATAGACAGATAGATAGATAGATAGATAGATAGATAGATAGATAGATAGATAGATAGATAGATAGATGGAATATTTTCCATATTAAAAGGAGTTTTGTCCAAACCAACACCTCATTTTTTTTATTTTTGCAACGACTTTTATTTCTTGAAGCTGAACAACAGAAAAATGACAGTGATCACCTCAGGTAAACGTCATGTGCTTTATTCAGTGTTAAAGGACAATAATGTGAGTTTGAATGCCATTTCACACGACAGTTTACTGCCATACTACCAGTGTTGGGTGTAACGCGTTACTAAGTAACGCGTTGTAATTAAATTACTTTTCCACTGAAAAAGTAAAGTAACTAATTACTGTTCATTTTTAGGTATTTTAATGACAGTTACTTATAATGTACCTGCGTTACATTGTAAAATAATTAAACTCGCTGAATAATCTTACACAATTTTATTAATTTATGTTCTAGTAAACTCTGGCGCTTTAAAATCATCGTAGTGCAGGTGCATGTGATAGCACCGCGCGCCCGTTTGCTGCTAGTCATAAAGCGGAAGATGTCGGACTCACCTCAAGCGAGTGGCTGTTTTACGAAATGAAAATATTCCCAGACAAGAACATTACAGTATTAATCAATTTATTTTTCCTCATTGCGCGCCTGAGTGCTGTAGCGCGCAGCTATTTCAAGGCTATCGCGCACCTTACACGGGCTGGTAAATTAAATGTAAAGTGATGATTAAAAGTGATCGGAGGTGGAATAAATAATATATTTCAAATCTCCGTACATAGCAGAAATATAAACGATGATAATGCAACAATAATAGTGCATTTTATTATAGTGGCAGAAATATATTTTTGGACAAGCCGTTTCAAAAGTGAGCGGGCACTTTCACTTGTAGAAATAGCACTTAAATGCTTTCATTTTTAACAATAAATTAAATAACAGCGGTTTTATATCAAAAGTTGATAAGGAAATATACACTTTGATGAAAAAAAAAACTTTAAAGCGGTTGCTGTTGTTTGTTTTAGTATTCAAACATTAAATAACGAATGCATCAAGTTAAATAAAAAAACGAATATGAAACAACACATCAGGATATAAAGGATATTATAATTATCAAAATGCTGCACTTTAATCTTTGTATATTTATTAGCCTATCTTATTTTTACTATTTTATTTATTTGTTTGGCTTAACAACCTATAGAAAACGTCATCACCGAGAACAAAAAAACAAAAACACAGAAACATATGCCCCATAAATGTCAAACTTGTATAACTGAATCATATAATGGCTTATAGCTGAAATAATGAAAATTGCTCATTTTATTTTTATAAAACATTTGTCAAAACGTATTGATATTTTTTGAGCAATACCGACATTTAAGAATCCATATTTATTTAATTTATTCATTCATTTGACTTGTTTATTGGTGCATATACAGGCTATTATTTACCTCATACAAAAGTACCATGGACAGCGCCCCTCCGTAAAGCTTTCAAGCGAAGTTCAGGAATAAAAGAAAGAGTTGACTTTCCTTTTGACGGCCGACATTACAGTGCGCTGTCCTTCAGGTGATCTAGCTGGCATTAAATTAACAAGCCGTCTGAGCTTTGAATAAAAGTGCAATTATTTCCTCGTTGTTCAATGATATAGTGATGTTGTTGTGGATTGTGGGCATGATGTTAAGCGTGTCTTACTCGATTATACAATGCGCAGCAGAAAAAAAAGTTCTCACCCGGATCAGAGCGAGTTTTCATCTCTGAATCAGCGCTGCATGCAATAAACTCATGCTTAGTCAGGCGAAGTAAAGGTCTCTTTACCTAGGATGTCCATCAAATGAATCAAGCTCTAGCCACAAATAAAACAATAGGCTATTTTATTATTTTAAGACTTTAGATGACTGATTATATCATACATGGTTAGTCTATTCAAGTCAATGAAATAATAACTTTAATAAAATAAAATATCTTCGTAAGAATGTGGTGTTTGCCTTCTCTGCCAGAGACTGCTCTATGGTTTTAAAACCCTTTTCAAAACTGTATCGTTTAGACCTGTATCGTTTTTTTATATTAAATGCAGTGTAGTTTGCTTGTGGATGTCTGATGACTAGCGCACTTCCGCTGAGCCTGCTGTGGTAACTTGGCAACAGAGCCGCGACGTCAACACACAGAATCAGTCGGCACAGTTCAGCACGGTTGTCTAACCGTGCCGAGAATTCCAGGCCCAGAACGGTTTGTAATCGTGCCGCGCCGTTCCGTGCTCCGTGGAGAAACAACCGTAACCGTTCCGAACTGTTCTTAGAACGGTTCGGCACGTTAGTGGAAAAGCAGCTTATGAGAAAGGCTAGGATGACTATGCAGATGTGACAGAGGGAGTCGGCAAATTTAACATGACTGATGCTGCTGTTTACAGAGTAATAAGACACCTTTTGCTCGATCGGATCACAGGTAAACAAGAGAGACACAATCCAGTTCAAAAACATGCCGTATAAATCTTAAGCCTTTTGTCCACTTCCGATCATACTGCACGGGCTTTCATTCTAATACTGCCAAAAATTATGCTTTTTTTGTAAAGATTGCATGATCCTGCCTGATCGATAAATATGCAGAATAATATTTGAGAAGGTTACATTGCATACTAAAAATTATTATGCATGTAATTATTATTGATTTTTTAAAATAGAATATAATAAAGATGATTCAGAAAACTAAAAGGCTAAACTATTTCATGTTTGACTCATATGTTTTATCTAAGTATTTATTATTTACAGAGTTAAATTTTTATTATTTGTCCACTCAAGGTTTATAGGGATTTCAAGAAGTATTTAGTTAAGTTACTTATTGAGTAATTAAGTTACTTTTCAGACACAGTAATTAGAAAAGTTTTTTAAATACAATATTGATTAAGTAATTAGTAATTAGTAACTAATTACTTTTTTAAAGTAACTTACCCAACACTGCATACTACTGAAAGCAGCAGCAGATAGTTACAAAACCATATCAGTGATTACATTATAAACTTAACAATTTCATGAGTGAGTGCAGTAAGTGTACTATTCTGTGCTTCTGAATGGCTGCATTTAAATTTCTGTCGTGTTTTAATCTGGTGCAAACAGCCAAATTGCTTATCACTGCATATCTCATTATGGAGCGTGTTATAGGACAAGGGGTTACAATGCAACCTGCTCACCTAATGTTTCCATTAATAATACTTATATTATTTACTAATTAATAACCACCTCATGTGGAACTCTGAATCAGCGTCTCATTGTGGAGTCTGCTACTGTCCACCGGAGGTCACATTTCAGTCACGGGTGCATACTTTATGAGTCTTTCTGAATGAATGAATGAATGAAATATACTGTTTTCAACCCAGGGTGCTGAAATATAATTAGCTAAACAGACATTGGTCAGGTTAAAAGCAACAAAACAAACATGGCGTTCTGGCACGTAACGGCAAGGACAATAGAATACACAAGACATTTCACTATAGTTTTGAAATGGGTAAGGTGTATGGCGATATGGCGATCGAAACACCTGCCTACTAGTACAGGAGCAAATCAGTGATCGTTATAGACTGACATTTCTCCTGGGAGAGGCTCGGACCAGACGTGTGCTTTTTTGGTCAACAAACACACTGGAATCTCAGCGAATTCTTGTTTCACAGACTTAAGAAATATACCCACATAAAGCTTGAAATCTGGAATTTTAAACGAACCAAGTGCACTTGAAAACAATTTTTTTTTTGTTTTTTTTAAGCTGTATGAAACGAACGCGAGGTCCTGTCAAGGCAGGTTCGTCCTGTCAAACGCACACCACATGACGCAGCAACTACTGAAAGGCCCACAGACTTGTAAACAAAGAGTCACTGTCATTTCTGGAGGAGATTCACCATCAAGACCAAGTTGTGGATTACTTTAGAAGAGCAGCGCGATCTGACAATCATTATCCAGAGGATGATAATATGTAACACGGCCATAAATGAGGTTGGTGTCGTAATTTCGTTTGAGTACGCATGCGCATTAGCTCAGGCAATGTGAAAATATACAGATTTTGTTTGATTTGGACTTTAAGAAACGAAACTCGTGAGACGGTTGTCGTTTAAGATTATTGGTGGTTCCAAATATGTAGTGTAGCCATAATTTTGGCAAACAGTTTTGAAGAATTTTATGTTTCCCTATTCAGACAGAATGCTCGAGCATACAGCCCGAGAGGCTTTTCAAAGATGGCCACCGAGTGAAATGACTTGCCTTAAAGGGACTTTGGTCACAGATAATTTCAAAGCAGAATATCTGACTTCAGCATTGTTTTTCAGATAAACAAGTATGTTCACTTAACATGTTTCTTAAATATCTGCAAACATATTTTAGTATTTTTATGCTTTAGAAGAGTCAAAAACTTTAAACATAAAATGTCTTTTTCCTGCTCAGTTCTGTTTTTTTTTTTTTGGTCATTGGCCAAAACAGTGTTTTTGAATTGCCTGGAATTGCCATCATTTTCACACATTATTCATTAGATGGAAATGAGATTAATTTACTTAATTAGCATATTATGCAAATTAGCTCAAATAAAAATGCTAATTGGCGAATTATGATGCAAAAATTAAATACAAAGAACGGTCCACATTAATGCAACACAACTACTTCAATGCAGTACAAATACATTCAACATGCATGCAGAGGATTCTCTTATTAAATTAAAAAAACAGGCAAAGTGCCAGGTGAAAATGTCATAGTTGATGGGATGCAAATTAGTATTTTGACAACAAATATTGTGAGCTCTTCTGCTCGTATACATCATTATCACTGGATAAAACAGCTTTATATTAT
>CAIGQQ010027050.1:37794-61675 GCA_903798035.1 Danio albolineatus | reverse complement strand
AGTAATTAATCTGCAGTGGTGATCCTACAGTCGCTATGGTAACACAATCTCTGTAGTAATATAAGCAGATGACCTAATACTGTAGTTTTCTACAACGATAGAGGATATTATACTACAATATCACACGGCTGATTGGAATACTGGATTCTGATTGGTCAGTCATGATATTTTAAGATAATTAATTCTGAGATTCATGTAATTCTAATCATCAGTAAACACGTCTATATTGAGCTCATTCTTCAGTGCAGAAGTGCGCTCGTTTCTGCCATTGTTATAGAGCTTCCTGTGGGTAAATGAGCAGGCATAATAAACAGCAGAAAACAGTCAAACTACTCGCTCTACAAACATGACTAAACAGACCAAGCAGAATAATATAATGAGAAAATATAATAGAACAATACTATAATATAATATAATAATGAGATAATATCAGTGTGCAACATCAGGCAGCAGAATGAGCTGTCTTTAACCTTTAATAATGAATGGAAGTGAACGAAAGCGGAAGTCTCCAGCCAAAAAGAATGAAATGGCTATTTGTGTTTAATTAAAGTTAATAAACTACCGCAGCTGTGAACAGTGTTTAGTGTGTGATGTTGATGTTCAGGGGTCAGTCTCTGTGTAATAATCAGGATAAAGCTCATCAGGATGGTTGTTCTGTCAGGATAAAGGCTTCAGTCTCCTACAGCAGTGCTGCTGATGAACCTGTCAGGCTTTACTCTGAGAGAACACCCTGCTGGATCTGCTTTATCCTAATGTACATCACAGTTTATCAGCTGACTATAGTTAATAACAGTATGCTGGAGCGCTCATTAACTAAAGGTTGCACGTACTATACTGTCTACAGCACTACAGCGGGGTTCAGAAAACTGTCGTATCTCCTATAAACTCAGCATTAATGAGACCCTCATTAGAGTGAACAGAGGAAACCAATGATCCAGCTTCATCAGATCATTACCCTGTTGTCAGATCTGGAGGAGATTGTGTCCCGGGACGAGCACGAGTTTGGTCTATCTGTAGCCGTGCACACCGTATCGGACCGGGCCGAGGCCTGGGACCCACGCCGCTTCATCCTGACCGGGTTTGACGGCACCACCGAATGTGACCTGATCTCAGTGTTCATCGGCAGCTGCAGCAGAACCACCACACACTGCTGGGAGCCGCTGGATGAGGGCCGGGTCGTGGTCAGCTTCAGACAGGACATTGGTGGGTTGTAGAGAGAGAGAGAGCTCCCTCTGCTGGCCGGCCACCGTCTCTGCAGCTCTGCGGTTTGGGTCGAGCTCTGGTTCTGGGACGCTGCTTTTCTCGCTACTCGCTATCTGTCCTTGTCTTCCATGTCTATGATTTTATTTTCTGAATCTGCCAACACACTAATCTAACGCATAATAACTGCAAAACATAACTGCTTCAAAGGTGCTGTATGTCAGTCTGACACCCAGTGGTTGACCTAGGTATTGCACTGCTGGATCAAAACAGATGCAAGAGCAGGTTGCCAGATAGACAACACCAACAGCAGTGTGCCTGACTGTCGAGCCTAAAGGCTGATTCAAGGCTGATTTAAACTGTGCTCTAAATAAAAGCAGCGGCACCCGATAAAGGGAATATCCTCCATAGTGAAGGAGTTTTTGTCCTCACCAACACCTCGAGCTGATATATTAGAGACGGCTTCAGTTTCTCAAAGCTAAACTACAGAACACTGACGATGATCAGCTCAGGTGCACCTCATGTGCTTTATTCAGTGTTAATGCTGATAATGTGAGTCTGAATGCTGTTTCACAGCACATTTACTGCCATATACTGACAGCAGCAGCAGATAGTTCAGCTCAATAAGAATACAATAAACCATCTGAAACTGAACTTCAGTGCAAACCAGCACACATCAGTGATTCAGCATCTACATTTAATCATGTTAAAGAGCTTTAATGTGTATTCATTAGATTATAACCCTCACCATTGCGCTGGAGTGCAGTGAGTGCACTATTCTGTGCTTCTGAATGTCTGTATTTACATCTCTGTGGTGTTTCGTCAAACAGCCAAACTGCTCATCACTGCGTATCTCATCACGTAGCGTGTTGTTAGGACTCGGGGTTACAGTGTAACCTGCTCACCTAATGTTTACACTCATAATATTTATATTATTTGTCCATTAATAACCTCATGTGGAACTCTGAATCTGCATCTCACTTCAGAGTCTACTACTGTCCACCAGAGGTCACATTTCAGTCACAGACACACACTCTGAAAGCCTTCCTGACTGACTGAATGAAATACACTGTTTTCCACCATCTGGGAATGGAATATAATTGGCTAAACTGGCATTGGGCGGGTTAAAGAGACCAAAACAAAGACAGCAGTGTTTCTCAGATAAACAAGTATGCTGACTGAACATGTTTCTGAGTATCTGCACACAGATGATGGTGTTTCTGTGCTTTAGAAGCGTCAGAGACTGACATACAGCACCTTTAAGAGTCTGATCAGCTGTGGGCATTGAAGGCACAGTTCCTCAGATGATGAGGATTTCCTAATTTACTCACCCTCGAGTGATTCTAAGCTGATTTTCCTGTTTCTGTTGAACACAAAGGAAGATATTCTGAAGAATGCTGGAAAAAAGTCAGAATATCTCCCTGCGTTCAGCAGAAGACAGAAACTCCCAGCGGTTTGGAGACTGGAGATGTTAGTTTGACGACTGTGGACAATGACCACGTTAATCTCTCTGTTTCACGGACAGACGTGGACTCGTTCATGAAGAAATGCACATCGAAGCAGCTGCAGGGTCGAGACATCGGTGTGACGCGGATGGAGAGGACAGAGTCGGTCCTGCTTCGAGGAGATCTGGAGCCACTCAGCGAAGACATCCTCACACTTTACTTCAACAACAAGAAGAGGAGCGGCGGAGGAGAAACACAAGCCTTCATCTGGATCAACAGGAGGAACAGCGCCGTCCTCACCTTCACGAACGCAGACGGTAGGCTATAACCACACCTTCATTACACTCTGACACTCCAGTGTTGATTCAGTTCAGCTCAATGACTGAGTAGAGCTCCTCAGTGATAGCAGCAGTTCAGTCCAGCTGCAGGACTCCGTGAGTGTCGCCAGTGCTCAGCTAATGTTGGAGCTTGGAGTCATTAATGACAGAATGTTCAGTTTTGGAGGGGCGCCACGGTGGCGTAGTGAGTAGCACATTCGCCTCACAGTAAGAAGGCCTCTGGTTCGAGTCTCGGCTGGGTCAGTTGGTGTTTCTGTGTGGAGTCTGCATGTTCTCCCCGTGTTGGTGTGGGTTTCCTCCGGGTGCTCCGGTTTCCCCCACAGTCCAAACACATGTGCTATAGGTGAATTGGGTAAGCTAAATTGTCTGTAGTGTACAGTATGAGTGTGAATGAGTGTGTGTGGATGTTTCCCAGAGATGGGTTGCAGCTGGAAGAGCATCCGCTGCGTGAAACATATGCTGGATAAGTTGGTGGTTCATTCTGCTGTGGCGACCCCAGATTAATAAAGGGACTAAGCCGACAAGATAATGAATGAATGAATGAATGTTCAGTTCTGGGTGAAATGAGCCTGTAATGCATCCCCTCATTCTCCCCATCATCTTTGTCCTGGTGTAAATGGCCTCTAAAGGCGTCTAATGTTCAGTAATGACACTGACGGCACTGATCTCCCTGATGATGTTGTTGTGAACTGAATCAGCATCTGACTGATGACTGCTCTGCATGTGAATATACCCGTCTGCCTCACTGACTCTCCTGTTTCTCAGACGCGTATGCAGTGGTGGAACAGAAGCACAGTGTGTGCGGCACAGATGTTCAGGCTGCTCTGTTTTACTCCAGTCTGCAAAAGGCTTTAACTGGAGAAAAGCCCAATCTGGCGGAGATCAGCACGAAGCTGAAGATTCCTGTCAGTGTCGACCTGCTGCGCTTCTGGGAGAGCGACGAGCGCAATCGCAGACAGCTGGAGAGCGAAGCCGAGCGGCTGCACGCTAACGTGCTGATGGACAGCAGAGCGGCGGCCGGAGAGATCACTCTGGAGATGAACATCAGCATGAACACGCTGGAGGCTCTGCACATCGCCCCCTACTGGAAGACCCGCACCTCCAGGGGAATAGAGGCCATCCTGAGTGGCTTCGACACTGCGGAGCTGAGCGTGGAGACGGAGGTCTGGAGGAGAGCGGAGGACGCCTGCCGCCGCTGCATCACAGCCCATACGGCGCTCTCGTACAGTGAAAACCGCTCTGCAGTCGTCATCGCTGGAGAAAAGGAGCAGGTCAGGATCCTCTCAGGGCAGATCCGGGGGCTGGTGGAGGACGCCGCCACAGAGCTGGAGCAGGAGAGGAACACGGTGCAGATCCAGCTGGACAACAGAGAGACGTTTGAGCTCATCTGTGCGCACCTGCAGGCGGATCTGGCACAGGTGGATCTGTCCTATGATGAGGAGCAGCAGACGGTTTCCCTCCGAGGACTGAAGGAGAGCGTGGATTCAGCGCAGGCGCTCATCGGACAGGCTCAGCAGAGCTTCATCACGCACCGGATCATGCTGTCTGCTGCTCTCCAACACTTCACACAGTCTGTGGAGCTGCAACAGCTGGAGAGAGAACTCCTGCCCGAACACACCCCGGCCCGACTGCTGGAGAGCACGGACGGCCTGGGGCTCGTGCTGGAGAAGAAGCACCTTCAGGCAGCGGAGGACAGAATCAGACAGATTCTGGAGGAGCAGGTTATCCAGCTGTCCTCGGGTCAGTGTGATGAGAAATGGACACGCTTCCTCAGGAGTCTACAGCAGGAGAGCTCTCCCGGCGTCAGCATCACGACCACAGGCACACAGGTCACCATCTGTGGGTTCTCCAGCGCCGTCGCGGAGGCTGCAGGAAAGGTGAAGCGCTATCTGGAGCAGCGGGAGCCGGCAGCCGAGAGCGTCCCGCTGAGGTCTGAGCGAGAGGCTGAGTTTGTGGAGTCCTGTCTGCGTCTGTCTGAACTCCCGGAGCTCCAGAGACTCAGCGCCACAGTCCACGTCCACAGAACACCAGACGGTCCTCGGCTGACGGTGAAGGCGGAGAAACAGCACATCCAGGAGGCTGTCAGAGCCGTGCAGAAGCAGCTGGTGGCCATTATTGTGGAGAAACACGAGTATGGCAGAGCAGGAGAAGCGAAGGTTCTGGAAAAGCACCAGGCCGCTGTGAGGACGAGGGCGCAGGGAAAGCGCTGTGGGCTGTTCTTATCACAGAGACCCCCGGCGGCTCCTGCACCGCCACTGAGCTTTACACACAGAGTAGGCAAACACATGAGTCTGAGCGTCACTGAAGGAGCCCTGCTGCACCTCGAGGCTGACGCCTTACTCTGCCCGCTGGACAGCAAGCTGGGCTTCAGTGACCCCGTCGCTCAGGCTGTTCTCCGCTTCGGGGGCGAATCCATCGCAGACACCTGTGGAACTCAGATCAGTCCTCAGCCTGGAGACGTGCTGCTCGGCTCCGCGGGGAGACTCGGCGCCGGGATGCTGCTGTTGGCTGTGCTGCCGCAGAAGGGTCAGCCTCGGGACTCTCAGTGCCTTCAGTCCGCCCTCTGCAACAGTCTGCGGAGAGCCGAGGAACACTCCTGCTCCTCCATCGCCCTTCCGCCGGTCGGCTGTGGAAACTTTGGGTTTTCTGTCACAGAAAGCTGCACGGCGATCCGAGCCGCGGTTCTGCAGTTCTCTCAGGGTTCACCGAAGAACCTTAGAAGTGTCACTATAGTGGCTCCAGACCAGAAGACGGTGGAGGAGTTCAACACACTGATCCAGAAGCTGGTATGACTACTTTATTTCTCTAACAGCTTTATTTCCACTGTTACCTCTCAGTTGAGTTCAGTTCGATACGGGTCTCGTTGATCAGGCTTGCGTTTACACTGTCAGCAGTACAGTCAGAGTTAGGGAAGTTGCAGTCAACGCCATTCTTGCATGAAGATAACCATGGGGGCTGTTCACATATAGGCATGGGCCGGTATAAGATTCTGACGGTTCGATAACCTTGGATAAAAATATCACCGTATGATGGTATTTTTCCCCATTGAACAAAATATATTTTATTTTGAGAAACATTTAAAATATTTTGCGGCCGTAAACATGTCAGGCTAAACAATTACAATGAGTTATTGACTTCTGCGGTCTTCATTTGTTTCAAAAACACTGATGTCTTACAATTTATACCTAAAAAAACAAACAAAAAAAGTAAATAAAAAAATCGTACACATAGGAACGGTAGAGCAGAAAATTTTGGCAGTATGAAAACCTTGAGTTTTCCATACCGCGGTATACCTTGAAAACAGTTATCGTCCCATGCCTATTCACATATCACACACACACACTCATTATTTCGATAAAGCACTGTTATACCGTCATCAACGGGACTTAAACGACACTGCGGACACAGCAGATCCAGCTCTTCTTCTCTGATTGTGTCTGTTTGTCAGAAGACAACACTGTATAGGTCACTCATGGTTTATAACCACATCCTACCACTGTCTTAATACGGTGTCGATCGTCTGATGTGTTATTGTAGCAGTGCAAGAGACGATTCACTGTAAGCCAGTCTAAGTCTAGCTTCGCCCTTTAGTGCTGTGCTGTAATGTTCTGCTAGATACCTTTACATAGGGCTCCAAAATAGGGGTACAGCACCATTCTGGAACATTCAGAACTTCTGACAGTGGAAAGGGAAATAGCTGCGCACCATACTGAACTGAACTGAAGCTTAGCACGCAGTGGAAACAAACCATCAGTGAGTCACAGCGTCTTCACAGTAACCAACAGGATGAAGATCAGTGATTCATTCTTCATCCAGCATAATCAGCTCTTAAACACAGTGATGTCATTAGTCAGACTGATCAGCATGATCAGATATAGTCTAGAGTTTCAGCAGTAGTGTTTGCTCAGTCTTCATCACTGATCTGTGTTTCAGGGATTTCCTCTACAGCCTCTGAAGCGGGAACACAGATCAGACAGGAGAGGTACTGTATGTGTCAGTGTATACTCCATCTCAGGGGTCACCAAACTTGTTCCTGGAGGTCCGGTGTCCTGCAGATTTTAGCTCCAGCCCGAATCAAACACACCTGAACAGGCTAATCAAGCTCTCACTAGGTGTACCTGAAACATTCAGGCAGGTGTGTTGAGGCGAGTTGGAGCTAAACCCTGCAGGACACCGGACCTCCAGGACCGAGATTGGTGACCCCTGCTCTATCTGTTCTAGACTGAAGTGGTCAATAACCAGTGTGTTCTTTTGTGTTGGCATGATTGGGAACACCTTCAGTGCTGATCAACGGTGTGCCGATCCTCCTCAAGAAGGGCGACATCACCAAAGAGACGGCGGATGTTATCGTGAACTCGACCAACAAGAGTTTAGATCTGAACACGGGTGAGTGTCTCCGCTCTGAAGCATCGCTAATCACACTAGCGTACATGCTGAGCTACACCAGCTGCCGTACTGTGACCACTGGAGTCCTTCAGTACACCTGCAGTGATGCTCACACCGCACCAGAGCGTCAGGTGTTCAGTCTTGTTTCCCTTGTGCAGGTGTTTCTGGCGCCATCCTGAAAGCTGCTGGAAGATCCGTTGTTGACGAGTGTAGAAAGAGAGGTATCTCCGACTGCTCATGGTCTGACTCAGAGACTGGTGTTCTGACATGCTGAGTTACTCGTGTGTGTGTGTGTGTGTGTGTGTGTGTGTGTGCAGCTCCTCTGCCAGCGGGTGGTGTGCTGCTGACCTCTGCTGGAGATCTTCAGTGCCGCAGCATCGCTCAGATGGTCGGACCGGAGAACATCTCAGATATCACACACTCTCTGGGGAGAATCCTGGAGCTCTGTGAGGAGAAACAGGCCACGAGTCTCGCTATTCCTGCCATCGGAACAGGCACGAGATTAACACACACTCACACAGAGACACACAGATGAGCACACACTGACACACACACACACACTAGTGTTGTCAAAAATATCAGATCCAATTTTTACAAAAAGTTTAAGCTCATTAATGTCCTGCTACCGCTGGAGCGCTGTACTGACCTCCAGAGTTCATGATGTGGTGTTCTGCAGGGCGCGGAGGCTTCACCCCCAGAGACTCGATGCGGGCGATGCTGGCGGCGCTGCAGACGCACCTGATGGAGCCCAACTCCTCCACCCTCAGCAGAATCACTGTGCTGGCCCTGCAGCAGGACACCTTCCAGGCCTTTCGCCACTGCTTTAAAGAGTGGAACCAGGTTAACACTGACCCGATTATAACCACTCTCACGGCCTGTTTACTGTTTTAAACGTATCACACTTGTTTATTTTGCAGCCCACATACGGCAGGATGCCCGAGAATCAAGGTCTTGACATCTTCCTGCTTATTCACCACTAACAACACTCTGCTTCGTAAAATAAACTGAATATTTACATACTAAATCCTCTGTTTCTGTCCAGTGAAAATCGGAAGTACCAGAATCGAGGTGAAGAAGGGGAGCATCACGACTGAAAGCGTGCGAGGAATCGTCAACACCACCAACAGAGACATGAGTCTGAGAGGAGGTCCTCATTTCCTCTATAATAATCCATTTATTCTGCCAAACACACAGCGGGACTCACAGGAGATCTGTGTTTCAGGTGTATCGGGCGCCATATTTGAAGCAGCAGGAGCGTCTGTGGAGCAGGAGTGTCGAATACACGGTAAACAATAACAACTACATTAACAGCCGCTCACCCATCAGCTTTCTTTATTCCAGCAGTAGTGAACAAGACAATAATGGCCCGTTTCCACTGAGTGGTACAGTACGGTACGGTACGGGTCGGTACGGGTCACCTTTATCAGGCTTGCGTCTCCACTGCTAAAGGGTACTCTTTTGGTGTGTGTGGTGTACGACAGTTTCAGTCTCCGTCATTCTCGCTGGAGGAAATGTCTACAGTAAAGCTGTACGGGACGCTCACATATCATATGAGGAGCACTTCTCACAACACAGAGGCTTTATTACACACATAAACACTGGTGTATAAATGTTCATTACTGACCTCTCTATGAACATGATCTGATTATAACTGCAGATCAATGATGAGGAATAGCCTACTGTCTGTGATTATATCAAATAAATAAATAAATGCAGCATATATGAACACACACAGCCCCTTACAGACTCCGATGTTACCAAATTACAGGAACACTACACACAGCAGACATGTATGCCTTATTTAGGGTCAAAAACAATACGAAATAGAGCCCCGTCTGTGCAAACCTCTCATCTGTGTCTGTAATCTTCACCAGTACATGTAGCCTCTCCGTCATTATTCTCTCGTTAGAGAGTAACTCCGTCATTCCCAGTTTATAATAGTCCAGGTCAAGAACTTTGTTATTTCAAACATTGACGCGCACGCGAGCACAAGAGACAAGCGAAACCTCTCGCGCTCGCGCTTATGGGCTCGTAACCCATAACATCTGCTCTTCTCTCGGCTTTGTGGCTGTTCAAGAAGACAACAAAGGTGTGTTTGAGCTCGGGTCGACCATGGCTCGTTATTATATGCTGATATTATTTCGGAGCATTGTCTCTCGGCTGTGTATTCAACATGGCGGGTCCTTTGTTTTCATTCTGCTTGTTGCGTGAGCAAATGACGTATCTCTGTAAGCCAATGGTGTTCAGCTGCGCGTCTAGCTCCGCCTTACGGCACCCTTTGGTACGCTTGGGACCCTTTGCAAAGGGTGACTAAAAAGTGGTACAGTACGGTTCGGTTCGGTACGCTTTTAGACAGTGGAAACGGCCTTAAAAGCGTACCGTACCGTACCACTCAGTGGAAACGGGCCATAAGAGAGGTAATGAGTGTACGGGTGGTGGACAGATAATATAAGGGGTCTGTAAGTTTATCAGTTTTTTCTCTGTTTACTGATTTGACTGAACTATACCGTAGTAATGTCCTCTGTGTAACAGCAGAAACGACAAAAAACACCTCTTAATTATACACAAACAGTGCCAGAGTGATTTATCTTCATTGGTGTCACAATCACCAGCGATCTATGCCTGCAGGGATCACTAATATTCATGCCTATGGCTGCGTTTGATAAGACAACGATCACTTTCCTCCATTAGTTATACGCTTATGTTTAACACACCATGCATGTGGGACTTTTCTTTTGAAAATGGGATTCTCAGGTTGTTTACGATGTGTTACTGGGCAAAGAGTGCTGAGACATGTTCAGACTCACGTCAGGACACAAACTGCAGGATATACGGATTAAAGGTGTATCCAGCTTCACCCTGAAGAGGTGTACAGTGTGTTATCTCTTGTTAACTGATGGTGTCTCTAGTGAAATGTGATGCGTCTGTTTCTACTAACACATGCAGATGCTGAATCATGTCAGCTCATCTGTTCATGTTATGCATCTGTTTGCCTTATTGAGCCAGTGCAGTATACGGCACCTTTAAAGAGCTTTATCATGTATTCATTAGATTACCTTGTGGTTGACAGTGCAGTGGCTGGAGTTTAAATGTTTCTGTTGCGTTGTGTTTAGTGCAGACAAAGTGCTTACCGCTGGAATCTTGTTGTGTTGTGTGTTGTTAGGACAGGATGTTACAGTTCTGCACTGTATAATGCATTCATTTATTCAGTAATTAAGAATGTGTGTGTGTGTGTGTGTCCAGGCCCTCTGCAGGGGGATGACGCTGCAGTGACCGCCGCTGGCCTCCTGCATTGTGACCTGATCCTCCACATGCTTGGCCCACACTCCGCCGCAGAGAGCCGGACCCGCGTGCGGAAGGTTCTGGAGCGCTGCGAGGAGAAGCAGATCACCACCGTCTCCTTCCCGGCCATTGGCACTGGTAACCAGCTCATCTCTCTCTCTCTGTGTGTGTGTGTGTGTGTGTGTGTGTGTGTGTGTGTGTGTGGTTTTGATGACAGTAATGTGTAAAATGTCATAGGAATGATACTGGTATTACTGCATAAGGTAGTTTATGAGGACGTCTTGTGTCTTTGTAATTCAATCCTTCATTTCCTTGTGCTTATCCGGGGATGGGTTGCGGGGGCAGCAGTCTAAGCAGAGCTCAGCAGACCTCCCGCTCCCAGACACTTCCTCCAGGGGGATCCAGATGCGTTCCCTAGCAAGCTGAGAGACATAGCCCCTCCAGCGTGTCCTGCCTCCTCCCAGTCGGACAAGCCTTGAACACCTCCCTATATAGGCGTCCAGGAGGCGTCTGAATCAGATGCCCGAGCCCCACCGCTGCTGCTCTGGATGTGGAGGAGCAGCAGCTCTACTCCGAGCTATCTATAAGGGTGTGCCTTGCATTTTGGCTGCTTGTATCCGAGAACTTGTACTTCCTTATCGGTGAGAGCAGGAATGAAGAGGGACCGGTAAATCAACTGCATTACTCCTGCACCAATCTGCCTGGCAGTTTCACATTCCAGTCCTCCCTCACTCGTGAATAAATCCCCAAGATGCCTGAACTCCTCCACCTGGGGTAATGACTCTCCTCTAACCTGAAGATGACAAGCCAACTTTCTCTGGTGGAGCACCATGACCTCAGACCTGGAGGTGCTGGTTTTCATCCCAGCCACATCACTTTCAGCAGCAAACCACCCCAGTGCATGTTGAAGATTCAGATCTGATGAAGCCAACAGAACATGACCTGCGAGAAACAGAGATGAAATCCTGTGGCTGTGCCTAGAAATTCAGTCTATAAAAATAATGAACAGAACCGCTGACAGAGAGCAGCCATGCAAAAACGGGACGGGAAAGCCCTTAACAGAGCGCCTCTGACCCCATACCAGAGCACTCCCCACAGAATGCCATGAGGGACTCGCTCCAGTGACAAAACACATGTGGACTGGTTGGGCATACTCCCATGAACCCTCGAGCACCCTGGTGAGGGTATAGAGCTAGTCCAGTGTTCCAAAGCCTGGACGAAATCTGCATTGTTCCTCCTGTGTCCAACGTTCAACCATCAACCTGATCCTCCTCTCCAGTACTCTGGCATAGACTCTTCCAGGGAGGCTGAGGAGTGCGATCCCCCTATAGTCCCCCTTCTTAAAAACGAGAACCACCACCCCAGTTGCCCAGTACCGAGGTACTATCCACGACCTCAATGTGATATTGTAGAGACATGTCAGCCAAGACAGTCCCAAAACATCCAGAGACCTGAGGAACGCAGAGTCCTTCTCCTCCACCCACCGGTGCTTTGCCACTATGGAGTTTGCAAACCTGTCGTATGTTTACATCAGTGACTTCAGCTTGGGTGACGGGTGAGTCCATCCCTGCATCCCTCATCTCTCGGTTCCTCAATGGAAGGCATATCAGTATGATTGAGGAGATCTTCAAAGTAATCCTTCCATCGTCTCCAGTCGAGGTCGGCAGCTTCCCACTTCTCCTGTTAACAGTGTTGGTATGGGACTGCTTTTCCATCCTGAGGCCGCAGATTCTTTTTGAAGCTGATCCCTCTAATGTGGTTCAGCCATAGAGGACGCTCACAGTATGTTTGGGCCTGCTAGGTCTGTCTGGATTCCTCCTCTGCCAGCGGATCCAACTCACCAGCAGGTGGGGATCAGTTGAGAGCTCTGCCCCTCTCCACACCTGAGTGTCCAAGACATATGGTTGGAGATCAGATGACATGACCATAAAGTCAATCATTAACCTTCTGGCATGGAGGTTTCTATCAGTGTACATGGCACTGGGACACCCTTATGCTCGGACATGGTATTTGTTTATGCACAAACTGTGATTTGGCTATCACAGCACTCATGAGGGTTTTTTTAACTGCACTCAGGCCCCGTTTACACTAGTGCGTTTTAGTTTTAAAATGGCGTTTTAGCAAGAAAGCGATCCGCGTCCACACTCGCGTTTTCACCCAGCGTCTCAACAGATCTTCATCTTCACTACTCCACCAGAAACGTATATCACGTGACCATTGGTGCACTCTGGGCATGCGTGTTCAAGTATAAACAGGAAGCACGTGTCTCGCTCGGCGTTTGGTTATTGTTAGTCAACAAACGCTGGTTGAACGATGAACGCGATGGTAAAGAAAGCAAGAGAGGTCTTTTAGTGGACAGACGACGAGGTCGAGCTGTTACTTACAGTAACAAATGAAGATAAAACATCCATGGCTATCCAAAATACAGTGTTTACAGTGAAGGCTGGTCTGCCGTCTGCCGGTGGCGTTATAGTCATGTGATAGGGGCTTGACCAATAAGGGAAGGATACGCAATGACCCAAAAGCCCCAATGGAGTAGTGAATCTCAGCATCACGCCTCCGTGTTCAGACGTCTCCGTTTCCCCCATCCACACTGAGACGCAGCAGCAGCGCTTTAGAATGAACACGGCCTCTCCAGCGCTTCTAAAACGCTCCGTTTTCGCACCTCGAAAACTCCAGCGTAGTGTGGACGGATGGTGTAACCATAGCAAAACTTATTTGTTTTAAAACGAAAACGCACTAGTGTAATAGGGGCCTGTCACCTAAGACCTTTTTGCCTTGGGAGACCCTACCAGTAGCATTAGTTCCCGACAACATAGCTCTGAGGATCACTCAAGGACCGAACACCCTCCACCATGATAATATGGCGGTCCATGTAGGAGCCTTGTAATTCAAGACACTTTTAAAAATCATACTTAATGGGTATTTTCAATTTCAGTATTAGGTGTGCTGTGAGGACTGGGTTAAGGGGAGGGCCATATAATAAGTGTCTTTACTGTATAAAACACATTACACCTATAGAGAGTCCTCATAAACCACAAATACCAATGTGTGTGTGTGTGTTTCTCCAGGAGGTGGAGGTGTTCAGGCTGTGGATGCGGTCACTGCGATGCTGCAGGGCTTTGCAGATCACCTGACTAAAAGCACCTCATCGGTGGTCAAGCTCATCTACATCGTGATCGACCGTGACAGCATCTTGCAGGAGTTCCTGAATGGCCTCAACACATGGAGAGCAAACACACAGGTAGAGGACACGCATTTAACATCAACTTCTGAACCAGTCTTAAACATTCGGCAACTCACACTGGTGATGCTTCTTTCCACACGGACGTCCCCACACACACAACTAGACCAGCGGAGGTGAAGAAGACGAGTCCTGCAGCTCCTCATCTGACACAGAAGCTGATGGTAATGCAGTGTTTGATGAGCTGAATACGGCCGTACATCTGTCATTTGTGTTTTAAGGGCTCCTGTTATCTGTCTTTGGTTTCTCCTGAATGTGTCTGTGAGGTTTCAGCACAAACAACCGTCAGATCATTGATTATATTGATTATTATAATGAAGAATATGCTCATTTTGGAGAAAGAGCAAAGTCTAGCTGTTTTTGTTGCCTGTGCCTTTAAATGCAAATGAGCTGGTTCTCCCCACCCACTGTTCCCACCGCTACTATGGTAATACGCTTCTGTCAATCAATTCAGTGGGCGGGGAAACCCACACTCCTCTGTCTCGTTGTGGTGGCCCTCAGAATCACTGGGATTTAGATCCTACTTTAACATCAGGAAATAAAAGAGAGACTCTTTGTGTTTCTCTGACTGTAATATGACCGCGGACACACTAAACTACTCACACTCCTGTCCAAACTGCATCCAAAAGTTCCTAATACCGCATGATAGATGCCCTTTAGGTGTCTGTGTTTCATCAGCAGAGGCAGTGGAGGTGTTTCTGGGCCCGCTGACCATCAGGGTGTCCAGCGGAGACATCACCAAGGAGAAGGTGGAGGCCGTGGTCAACAGCACCAACACAAGCCTCAACCTCAGCTCAGGTCATTCATGTGTTCTAAACCCTGTTACACTGCTCCAACTCTGACCAATGATCATTTACCAGACATGCTGGGGTCGTTCAGTAGGACTAAACATGCACACACGTACATGACCCACTGCAGACTCTGCACAGCCCCATTGAGTTTCTGTGCATGCATGATGGGTCTTCTGCTCTTGCTGAAGTGAGCTGTAGAAATGGTGTCCTCATGCCCACAGGTGTCTCGGGCGCGATTCTCAAAGCATCAGGACCAAGAGTGGCCAAGGAGTGTAAAGCCAAAGGTAAACCATCAGTCTGCAGTCATAAATGTGTGTGTTCATGTCGATGCTCACTCTGATGTCCGTGTGTATGTGCAGCGCCTCAGCCTGCGGACGGGGTGGTCCTGACCAGCGCTGGACACCTGACGAACTGCACACAGATCGTCCACATGGTTGGACAGACCAGCAGGATGGGCATCCGCAGCTCCATGGCCAAAGTGCTGAAGACCTGCGAGGAAAACCACATCCGGTCGGTCTCATTCCCAGCTCTGGGAACGGGTGAGTTCATCTGTGCTGAAACACACATCAGTGTCCCAGATGAAGACGGTGCTGACCCGCTGACTGTCCTTCAGGAGCTGGACATCTGCCCGCCGCCGCAGTCGCTGACGCTATGACCACAGCTCTGACTGACTTCGTGAGGGACTCGCCCAAACATCTGAAGCACGTCCACATCGTGATCTTCCAGAGGAAACTGCTGCCCGACTTCCAGAAGGCTGTGAAGAGCTGCAGGAGGACGATGGTGTCAGGTGTGTTTCACTGCAGCAACAGAGTTTCTCAGTCTCAGCCCTCGAGCACCAGCACTCCAAACATCTCACACATCTCTCTTATTAACCTCTTACACTCTGCTGCTATTTTGGGATTTCCGCCTAGATTTTGTCTACCCTATTTTAAAAGCTTCCTAAATCCACATGCAGAGGAGTAAATGCAAAAATGTGGTATCATTTTAAAGAAAACCCTTTATATTTTCATAAAACGCTGTTGAAAGGGATTAAAATAATTGTATATGTTATCTGTGTTATCATAAACACTTAAAAAAAGAGGCGCTTTCTGTATTTTTTCTTTATAAACTCAAATTTAAAAGAGTATCTTTTAGGTTCTGTGTGGTCTAGGTTTCTGTAATTAATTTTTGGTGGTTCCTGCACATGTCAGTAATCATAAGAAAAACGAAAAATGCCTCTATCATAATCTATGCAAAAGTTATTGTATTCCAACTGATGAGAGGTGCTATACCTTTTTTTATGTCATTTCCGCCTACCAAACTTTGAAAGTCTTCCATATCCAAATGCAGTGGTATAAATGACAAATTCCAGTGTTATTGGACAGAAAACCATTTGAGTTTACAAAAGAAACTGCTGAAAGTAATAAATAATATTTGTTATGTTTTCTGTTTTATGATGAACCTCTTCAACATTGGGCGCTTTTTTATTTTTTGTTCTAAAATGCTTTTTTGAAAGTGTGTAGATAATCCCATAAGAGAATAAGAAACTCCAGACAGTTCTGCTGGAAACCAGCAGAGAGCAGCAAACACTGGGGAAAATAATTTTGTCTCTACCATAGAGTATGCAAAGGTTATTGTAATTCAACTGAATATTGGGAAAATAACTTTAATCATTCATATCAAATATGACATATTTGCTTCTGCATAGTTCTTCCATGATAAGAACATGAGTTTCCATTACTTTCTCATTTCTCCTTCCCGTTTGTATCATAACATTATATCAAAGAAGTCAAAGTCAGCTTCTCCAAAACTTCCTCAGCTCCTAGAAAAAAAAGCTTATTTTGAGGCTGTCTTCTTTTTCTGCGCCATAAAAAACGCGGTGATTCATTCGATAACTGTTTGATATGTGAATATCATTCAGTAAAGGAACGCTAGAATCGTACGAGGGCAGGCAAGAGCTTTTATTTGAGCTATGACTTGTACATGTGTGTCATATTTGAAGCAAATAAAAATATAGCTCGGGTATCCAGTATTTTGTTGTGTAATTAAATGTTAATAACTTTTGTACAGTAAAATAAAAACCTAAGTGAAATATAGCTTCTACGCTTTCAAACGGAACCACTTATAGGGGTCTTGCGCAACCACGGACCTTTAAAAATGAAAGGGAAGTTGATGACGTCACCGGACCCGCTACCAGGTCCGCAGAGTTTAAGAGGTTTAAACACACATCTCTCAGAACCCACGACATGTCAAGATCTTAACTAGACTAAACTTGCTTAGTGTGACAGTAATGATGGTGATGGTAATCTGAAAGAGAATCATGAGTGTGCAGAGCAGTGGAGTGTGAGGCACTGAACCCAACCGGGCTTGAGAAACCCAGATTTAGCTTTAGAGGAGTGTGTCCAAACGCATGCATGTAAATGACCTTTAACCTGTACATTGTGAGCCGCAGGTCAGGTCAAGCCCCTGCAGAAGCACAAACCACCGCCGGCTCTGTGTCTAGCGAGGGAAACGGCTGCGGTGTCGTTCCCGGTGATGGAGATCGAGGTGTACGGGACGTCCAGAACACACCTGGCGGAGGTGAAGAGTCTGCTGGATGACCTGCTGTCGGAGGAGTGCGAGAGCAAAGATCTTCAGTCCAGACACATCGCAGACCTGACGGAGCGTGACGCCGAGGCCGTGGTGAGCCTGAGCCGGGCCGGGCAGGTCAGTGTGCGGCTGGAGGGTCTGGAGCAGCTGACGGTGTCGGGCAGGAGGGAGGAGGTGCTGGAGGCCGCGCTGAAGATCAGCCTGCTGCTGCAGGAGGCGCAGGAGCGGGCGGTGCGCGGGGCGGCGGTGCAGCGGCTGCGGGACACTCTGAGCTGGGAGCTGCTCGCAGGAGAACGCTGGACGCCGCTGGATCCCTCCGTCAGCTACGACATCGAGCTGGCCTTCCACCGCCAGCAGAAGAGCTTCCAGTTCCAGCAGGACGGAGACACGGTTACTGTGGACTTCAGCCGCATGGAGATCCGCAGCAGCTCGCAGGAGACCGCCAGGATCAAGAGGAGTCTCCGGGCGGACTCGGACACGGGTACGAGCAACATCAGGGCAGTAGTGGACACACACACACACACACACACACACACGTGCACAGGCACTCTCACACATGTACACATGCATTTGTGCACACACACACTCCCACAAACACCCCACACTTGCGCAATTAGAGCAAACACCACTATAGGACTGGACCAAACTCTGGTGGTGTGCAGACGCAGTGCTCCTCGAAGGGTCAGCTCAGTCATTTACTCACCCTTTACCTGTTTCAGCCCTTCAGGAGTTCCTTTACTCTGTTGAACACAATAGAAGAGCTCCCTCCATCAGCCCTTACCCATCAGCCCTTACCCAGTCATCCCCGTCCCCTGATTGTCTCCATCACTCTCTCTCCGCTCCCCCTATAGCAGGTGTGTGGTGCAGCACTGGCGCTGGTGTCCTGTGGCTGCTGGAGCATCATCAGGCGGAGCTGCACACTGGTGTGGAGAGACCCCCATTGGTTACTGGTTTCCAGCATTCTTCCAAATATCTCCATCTGTGTTCAGCAGAATAGACTGAAGGTTTAGGAACAGTAAAGGCTGAGTAAAGGACGGAGTTTCCACCCGCGCTGTGTGTGACGAACGCTGTGTTGTCTCTGCTGTACCTCATCAGCATCAGTAACTTTACTCATCTGTTTCTCAGCCATCATTCATCCTCCTCCAACATGGAGCAAAATGGACGGTCGGGATTTAGAAGTCGTCACCCTCCAGCGCGATTCAGAGGAGTATAAGAAGATAGAAGCAGAGTTCGTGAGGTCCAGCAAACACCCCGACGTGTCTCCAGTACAGGTGCAGCAGGTAAACAGACCCCGCTCTCAGACACTGGTGTGGGACTCCCGACTCAGAGACCCACAGGCTGAGCTGATTAACAACATCACAGGCTGGGTTATTCAGTCATTTATCATGAGTTTTCCCTTGATTTGTCGTAGTTTCCGGCTATTCTCTTAATGAATGAAACTCAGACTGGAGGTTATGAATATCAGAAGAATATACTTATTGGAATAATTTCCAAAAAAGCAGAGACAGCCTGGAGCAGACCCATCTCCAGTCTCTCCCCAGGACAATCCAATGTCCCTTAAATTTGCTACACCTTTTATCCTTGCGTCCACCTACCTATGTGTTTTCACAGCTGGTTCCTGGTTCAACAGGCCTCTCCCAGCTCCTACTAATTTAAGACCATGATTTAAAGCACCCTCTTCTTGTTGGACTTACAATGTACAGATCTAATTACTGTTTTTCCACATACAGATCAAATTTGGCAGTCATTCAAGAGTTCACACTTAGCTGATGATTGATTATAAAGCGTATTTGGCATGCTGTCCCGGGAGAGAGCCCTGAGCTCAGAATATCCTCGAGCCCGGGGCTCCCTCCAGTTTAAAGGGCGAGAGGAGAGTTTGAGCTCAGGTAAGTCTGGAGAACTCCCCCTGCTTGTGAACAGGCTGAGATATATCGGACTAGAGTTGCTTTAAGATGCTATTTAAAGTAGTCGATTTACTTATGTTGTATGTTTTTTGGACGGTGGGAGGAAACCGGAGAACCCGGGGAAAACCCACACGAACACGAGGAGAACATGCAAACTCCACACAGAAACACCAGTGGTGTTCTTGCTGTGAGGCAACAGTGCTAACCACTGTGTCGCCGTGCCGCCCTATGGAGAAGGGGAGGAGTTGGGGTGGAAGGGGGGATTCTTAAAGACGAAGATGACCGGAGTGGGAAGCTGTGGTGATTTATAGTGTGTAAGGATTCGTCTGATTAGTGCAGTATGCAGAGCTGATGAGGGACCAGCTGTGTTCAGTCATAAGCATGTGATCCTCTCCAAATTAGTTTATAAATAAACCCACTTAGTAGTGTTTGTGTGTAACATCTAAACTGGATCCTCTTTCCCATACAGTTTCTGGCTCACAGTAGTTTCAGCAGTGTATCCCCCAGAGGATTCATTGTATCCCCCTGTCCTCTCTCATGCCCTTTTATGACCTCTTTGCCTTAACCTACCACCTGTTCTCAAAGACATGTAATGGCAGATTCATATGGCCATCTACCCACACAATTCAATGTGTCTTTACATAGCTTTAGAAAATAAAAATCTACTTCAGAATCCAGCAGAGTAATCTGCCAATGGGGGAAGCAGAACTACTGGTATTCCAGAGCAGAGTCATCTGCTTCCCCCTGCAGATTACTGTGCTGGATCCAAGAGAGAGCTCTCTTCAATCTGACTCAGTATATCTGTCTGTCTAGAAAACAGTTCTTGAGTTAAGAGTTTGTGGATATTTGGCCTAGAATGGAGACACAACCTCTGAGTGGGAAACACACATTATCAGTGATGACGGGCTGCCCGCTGCTGTGGTGGTGGACTGCAGTAATGATGCTCTGTGTGTCAGATTGACAGGATTCAGAGTCGGTCTCAGTGGCAGAGGTACAGTGTGCTGAAGCAGGCCGTGGACAGGAAATACCCCACGCAGAGCAACGAGCGGCTGCTGTACCACGGTACCACCAGAGACATCAGCCAGAAGATCAACAAGAACGGCTTCAACCGCAGCTTCTGCGGGAGGAACGGTGCGTCTCCACGACTCATCCCTGTTCACATCACTGCTCTACTGCTACAGCGCTCAGTGTACAGCAGGGGTCTCCAATCCCGGTGCTGGAGGGCCGGTGTCCTGCAGGGTGTAGCTCCAGCTCGCCTCACCACACCTGCCTGGATGTTTCAGGTACGCCTAGTGAGAGCTTGATCAGCTTCTACAGGTGTGTTTAATTAGGGCTGGAGCTAAACTCTGCAGGACACCGGACCTCCAGGAACAAGTTTGGTACCCTGTTTTCAGCAAAACTACACAGTTTTCCTGAATATGCTGGTTTTACTCTCTCCTAGAGGTAAACAGGTGAGCTTTACCCTGCCTGAACCCATTCAGCCAGTTCTGTGGCAGCACTTTTAGCTTAGCTTAGCATAAGTCATTGAATCAGATTAGACCGAAGCGTTCCTGCAGACTCGGACTCACCTGTGCAGCTCCAGTAAATTGGGCTACTAGTAAATGTTTCGGGGGGATCCTCATGGCCTTTTAAAGGGAATCATGAACTCTTGTGCAGTTTGCAGTAGAGATGAATTCCCAGTGAGGCCCGATCCCAGTTGGGTTTATACCTTCCACCTTCCCCTGAGTGTGAAGGGGTGTGGATGGGAATATTCCTTAAGAAATGGGACACGGCTACCACACATATAGGCTACGTTCACACTGCGAGGCTCAGTGCTCAAGTCTGATTTTTCCTCAGATCTGATTGTTTTGCACAGCTGTTCACACTGCTGTTATAAATGTGGCCAATATCAGATGTGCAGTGTGAACAGATCATGGTCCTAAACTGACCCGCATGCGCTAAAGTGCAGTTACAGACAGCACAGAATGTTTACTTATCCACACAATGTGTACACTGAAGCACGCTGTCATGCTTAATGTCATTATTCCCCCTTCACAGACACCCGTGGTGTATTTGATGAACTGTAAAGGGTTGTTCTGCTACTGCTAATGTGTGTTTGAAACCTAAAATAAGTCTCTATGATTGAAAACACTGATCATGTGTGATTTATGACAGCAGCGGTGCGCGTCTATCTGACCAGCGCTGTAGTGAACTCATCAAGGGTTAATGAGCAGCAGACTGAACTGTGAAGGAGGAGCTGGGTTATCTCTGATTGCAGAGTTACTTCATTATTATAAACAGCAGACATGTGCAGAAGGGGGTTTGGGTGCTCGAGCACCTGCTCTTTTTTCTCTCAGATAGAAAGTTCGTCCTTAAAGTGAAAGTGCCCCTCCTTTGAGCACGGATCCCCTATCCGCAACACCCCCGACACAGCTTCACCATCAACCCGTGCCCCAATGGTTAACAAGCTCCAGTTTTGCCTTCAAAATCTTTTTCAGATTGAACCACCAACTCTCTGTGGTGAAATAATCTCCCTGTGTGCCGATCTGCTGCTTAGGAGGAGATGACGTCTGAATGATGACGCATGTCACTCAGAGATGATGGGAAAGTCACATGAAATCCGGCATAACCGTTCACACTGCGCTCGCATCACAAAACATCAGATCTGTGTCTGATTTAAGACTACATATGAAAGTGGCACACATCTGACATGAACAGATCAGACTCCATGCGGTTTGGGCTGTTCACACTGTCAACACCCGAGTCACATGAGGGCAAAACAATCAGATTCGGGCCACATTCGCCTGCAGTGTGAACGTAGCCATACACAGGTCATCATGTCGTCACTAGCGCAGGTGTTGTCAGTTCATTTATATGGATGTTGAGTGTAAATCTCTGCATCAGTGTTGATGCTAATCATCTGTATGAATGAACTGAACCCTTGTCTGATGTCATGCGCTCCTGCATTAAGACCGCCTGTCGATAGAGTGGTTGCCTAGTAACGCAAACAGCACAGCACACTGCTCTTTACTGGCCGATAACTGGCCAGACGGAATCTGCAGATATTTTTTCCTATTTCTGTGGAGTATTTAGTTAAAAATCTGCGGATTTATGTGGAGTGATTTTGGGAGGATCATAACTAAAATCTTAATATATGAAATAAAAGTAATACCTTTTACTTTTATTTAATGTCTTAATTAGATCCGCTTTATTTGGTAAACAAAGCAAGTCTCTCATATGAAATCTCTATTAAAAGACAGAAAATAGTACTCTACAAACTGTACTGTAAATAAATCACATAAATATTTTCATATTAGTCAATATTATTACTGAAATTAATTTAAAAACTGAATAAATATAAATGTACACACATTTACACCAGTAAATACACAGAATCAATGATGGGATAAACATCTGTGGAATTCTGCGCGCACAGATTCCGTGTGGGCCTAGCCATAACCCAGAACGTGCTTCACTTTCGTGAATGTGCGCCCTCTAGTTGACCATCAGGGGCCGTTCACATACTGTGTTTTACCTAACCGAGACGCGCTATGCTAGCGTCTAGATATGTAAACAGCCTTTTAAAGAGCAGTGCGCTGAGCGTTTAGTGTTGCCAGGCAACCCCTGTCTGTGCACTGGGCCTGATGCTGGAACACAGAGGCCACTGGTTCCCTACTGCAGGCACACAGAGCGCTCCGTCAGTGCAGAGCGGCAGAGCTGAAGGAGCGTCGGGTCACACGCTCAAAGATTGGACAGGTGTGCTCTGTTTCTGCTGGAAGGCGGATCAGCCTACAGGTGTTCCAGAAGCAGGAAACTACTGCATCTGCACACCGCTCATGGTCATAGATGTAGACACACAAACCCTCAGCACTAACCCAGATCTGCTGAGCGCAGGGGCTCTGACAGACCACTGTTCTGGATAGTCAGCGGGTGACGTCAGCAGAAGTGAACATGCGTAGTGTGCTTACTATTCCAGTTTGCCCAGTGCACTGGTAATGTGATCGGGTCTGGATGTGCAGCTGAGTGTTTCTATCGTCTGACAGTCACGTGTGTGTGTGTGTGTGTTGGCAGCTGTGGCTCATGGGGACGGCACGTACTTCGCCCGGGACGCCTGGTACTCGTGTCAGGACCAGTACTCGAGTGTGGACGGGTCGGGGCTGCGGTGTGTGTACCGGGCACGGGTGGTGACGGGGGCGATGTGTAAGAGCCGCGCGGGCATGAAGGAGCCGGAGCCGCTGGACACCACAGACCCGCAGGCCGGACTCCACGACTGCGCCGTCGACAGCCTGCAGAAACCCTTCATATTCGTGGTGTTCTGCGACGCGGGAGCCTATCCTGAATACCTCATCACGTTCAAGACCATATAGACACACACACACACACACACACACACACACACACACAAACACACACTCGTTAGTGTTTACAGCTTTGAAGAGAACACACAGAGGAGCTGCTTTAAATAAAACTTCTGCCCATCCCTGCCTTCATCACACAGCACACACAGGTTACTCATCTTCAGGTGGCTCCAGCTTTTAGAAGAGTCGTTCCTCACTCACACACAGCAGAAGATGACCGCTGGAACCGCTGACCTTCACAGTAGTTGGTTTCTGTGCTGTGGATGTCAGTGGTTACCCGTTCTCAACATTCTTCTGAATATCTACTTTTGTGTTCAGCGCAGGACAGAAACACACAGTGAATTCAGTATATTTATAATTTTAGGGTGCACTGTGTCTTTAAGATA
>CAIGQQ010027048.1:42800-53978 GCA_903798035.1 Danio albolineatus | reverse complement strand
GTGACGATTATGACAGATTAATGACCGGTGCGTGACTATTATGACAGATTAATGACCGGTGCGTGACTATTATGACAGATTTATGACCGGCACGTGACGATTACGACAGATTTATGATGTTTATGACATGGATGTGTCCGGTTTGGTGTTTTATTAATATAGATGATTGTACTGATTTGTGTGTTTGTGTGTTTCAGGGACACTGAGAGGAAGAGGAAGGTGAAGGAGCTGTACGGCAGTCTGGCCACACAGGAAGGAGAATGGAAGGCCCTCAAGAGGAACAAGAGGAAGTGACATAATCACAGCTACAAACTACTTTAAAGCAGCAGTTCACACAGAAATAAACATCTTCTGTTGAACACAAAGGAAGATATTTTGAAGAATGCTGAAAAAACTGCAGTATTTCTGTTCCTGCTATAGAGTGGCTGCTTTATTTAGTTCATCAGAAGAGACTTGAGTGAATGAGGAGGAGTTTAGTGTGAGCTGTGCTTATCTTCTGATCCTCAGCGTAATGTTTTATATGTGACTCTACAGAGAAATAAACAGCGAGTCTCCTCCCACCAGAGTTTATGTTGTTCCTTTGGGTTTGGTCTGTCAGCCGCAGCCGGGAATCTCCTGCTCAGTGTATCTCTGTAGTGCTTGCAGAAGATGAAGACACAACAACAGTCCAGCAGAGTTCATCAGATATGAAGTGAGTTTAATCTCAGCTGTAAAGACATTAAAGACGTCTGATAGTGTCAGTGCGCCTCAGTTCACAAGGTTAACAGATAATCATTAGTGTATTTCTTTATTAGAGGTCAGTTATTAAAAGGTTAATTATTTCTCCACCACTGAATATATGCTGTTGATCATATATATATATATATATATATCGTCAAGCCTGAGATTATTCATATGCATCTGGCAAATTCGGACTTAAAGTTTTACTTCAAATGTAAATAAAAGCTGAGCAATGTGTTTTTCCCTCTCATGCACCGTCATTAGGGAGAAGCCTGGGTCATTTCTGCTCAAAATAAATCATGCTGGTTAAATAAAAGTTACTTCAAGTGTAAATTTGCCAGAGGTGTGAATAAATTCAGCCTTGAATGCGTGTTTATATATATATATATATATATATATATATATATATATATATATATATTAAAATCTTGCACTTCTAAAGCAATACTTAGAGAAAAAAAGAAGTGTTTTTTGTTTTTGATGAGCCTTTTACTCTCAAGTGGTCATAAAACATCTCATAACATAGAATAAAATGTTTTTAGTTTAAAAGTAGAGGCTCATTTCTGTATTTTGGAATATAATCTGCTCATAAGTTCATGTCAGAAAATATTCAGAGGGTCGTCAAACTTAGGTGAAAAATCATGCAAAAAACAGCTGCTGGGAAAAGAGTTAAAGGGATAGTTCACCCAAAAAGTAAACCTCTGCCTGCATTTAATTGATTTATTTTGTCTAGTTGAACACAAAAGCAGATATTTTGAAGAATGTTGGAAACCTGTAACCATTGACTTCCACTGTAGAAAACACAAATACTATATAAGTCAATGGTTACAGGTTTACGGCGTCCCTCAGAATATCTTCTGAAGATTAATTCATTCATTTTCTTGTCGGCTTAGTCCTTTTATTAATCCTGGGTCGCCACAGCGGAATGAACCGCCAACTTATCCAGCATTTGTTTTAAGCAGTAAGTGCCCTTCCAGCTGCAACCCATCTCTGGGAAACATCCATACACACTAATGCACACTCATACACTACGGACAATTTAGCCAACCCAGTTCACCTGTACCACATGTGTTTGGACTGAAACCGGAGCACCCGGAGGAAACCCACACCAACACGGGGAGAACATGCAAACTCCACACAGAAATGCCAACTGACCCAGCCGAGACTCGAACCAGTGACCTTCTTGCTGTGAAACAGGTTTGCAACAAGTAAAAGGGAGAGTAAATGATGACAGAATAGATTTTTTTGTGTGAGCTATCCCTTTAGTAAACACTCTTGAGGGTCAAAAGCTAAACAAAAATAGCGTTTCTAATGTCACGAGTTGAGAAGAGCGCAGGACTCCAGGATAAAGCATGAACTTGACAAGTGTGCAGTGAAATCCAGGTTTATTTAGTGACACTGGGTGTGTTCCAGCAGACGGTGTGTTGTGTGTGTTCTCCTTCAGGCGATGGTGGTGGTGTGAGTCTCCACGCTGCGGGACACAGAGCTGCTCTCGCTCACTGCAGGAGGACAGAAAACACACGTTACAGGAGGACTAAACAGCATTCATTAACAACCGCAGCGCTCTGAGGACAGGCCAGCGCTCTCGTTTATAAGCACGGCAAGTTTGGTGACCCCTGATCTAGGCTATTGATCCAGACAGTAAATGCTCTATACTGTAGTCTGACCTTCAGTGATGGCGATGCCGAGGCGCTGCTCTTCTCCCTCCAGCAGTTTCCTGTAGGTGGCGATCTCGGCGTCCAGCTTCAGCTTGATGTGCAGCAGCTCCTGATAGTCCGTCATGTATTTCCCCATCTCCATCTTGGTCTCGCAGAGCTGGTTCTCCAGCTGAGCGATGACTGCCTCCAGAGCGGACACCTTCTCCAGGTGCGCCGCCTCCATGTCCTCCAGCTGCGTCTCCAGCGCACCGTTACGCGCCCGCAGACCGTCAATCTGGTTCTGCAGCTCCGTCACCTGGAGTGGGGCAACCGGTCTCATTAGGGTTTTAATGGTGCGACCGATCACAATATGGTTTTTAGTTGTGCGACCGATCAGATTATGGTTTTACTGGTGCAGCCGATCACATTATGTTTTTTTAGTGGTGTAACCGATCACAATATGGTTTTTAATGGTGCGATCGCTCAAATTATGGTTTTACTGGTGCGGCCGATCACATTATGGTTTTTAGTGGTGCAACCAATCACATTAGGGTTTTTAGTGGTGCAATCGATCACATTATGGATTTAGTGGTGCGGCAGATCAGATTATGGTTTTTAGTGGTGCAACTGATCACATTAGGGTTTCTAGTGGTACAACCAATCGTATTACGGTTTTTAGTGGTGCAACCGATCACATTATGGTTTTTAGTGGTGCGGCCGATCATATTATGGTTTTACTGTTGCAGCCGATCACATAATGGTTTTTAATGGTGCAACTGATCACATTAGGGTTTCTAGTGGTACAACCAATCACATTACAGTTTTTAGTGGTGCAACCGATCACATCACAGTTTTTAGTGGTGCGACTGATCACATGGTTTTTAGGGCTGCAACCAATCACATTATTGTTTTTAGGGCTGCAACCAATCACATTAAAGAGTTAGTGGTTCGACCAATTATATTATGACTTTTACTGGTGCGACCGATCACATTATGGTTTTTACTGATGCGACTGATCACATTATGGTTTTACTGATGCGACCGTTCAGATTCAATATTTTTGTGGTGTAATCGATCACATTTTAGTTTTTTTGTGGTGCAACCAACCACAGTTTTTTGTGGTGCAACCAATCACATGATGGCTTTTTACTAGTGCAATCAATCACATTATGGTTTTTAGTGGTGCAACCAATCACATTAGGATCACACTGCGGTTTTTCTTGGTGCAACCTATCAGATTACAGTTTTTAATTGGGCAATCAATTTATATCTGAACTATAAACTGTTCTTCCAATACTTTCGCACCATTTGATTGTAACTCAGACATGATAATCCTGGTTGAAAACTGATTTGATTAATTAAACACTTAAAGGTGCAGTTTAAAGTCTTGACCTACTGCTTGACCTATTGCAACCAATCATACTATGGTTTTTATTGGTGCAACCAATAGTGGTGTGAACAACCACATTACAGATTTAGTGGTGCAACCATTCACGTTAAGTTTTTTTAATGGTGCAACTGATAACACCATGGAGTTAATGGTGCAACCAATTATATCATGTTTTTTAATGGTGCAACTGATCAACTGCGATCGGATGCTCACCTGGTTGTGGATGGTCAGGATCTCGTCCTTCTTGCTCTTCATCTGGTCTTCATGTTTGCTGGCCTGCTCCTTCAGAGTGTCGAATTTTCCCTTGTACCACTTCTCAGCCTCCTGGACGTTGCGAGCGGCGACGCTCTCGATCTCCGCGCGCATGTTTCGCAGATAAGCAGCCAGATCAGGTCTGTCCGAGTCCAGCTCCACCGTCACCTTGGACTCCTCGATCTGCTTCAGAAGGTCAGCCACTTCTTCATCATGCAGTTTCTTCAGGAACTCGATCTCCGCCACCAGCTGCTCGATCCGCTTCTCCAGATCGGCTTTCTGGAGCGTGGCGTTATCCACATCCTGACGAAACTCACGCAGAATCATTTCTGCCTCCTCTGTGGAGAACAGAACCGTCCATCACTGAGTAAATACTACTCATGTGTTTGTATGTACAGGGGAAGCTAAAATGATTGTATTCTCTTAATAATATTAAGTATAGAAAATAATGGTAGCTTAAAGGAGAGATTTTTTAGAGGATAGTTCAGTAATTTCTAATAACTAATTCCTTTGTCTTTGTCATGATAACAATACATTTTATTTTTCTACATATTTTGCAAGAAACAAGTTAGGTTAAGTTCACATCTCTGTGTGAAGTTTGCATGTTCTCTCCGTGTTGGTGTGGGTTTCCTCCGGGTGCTCCGGTTTCCCCCACAGTCCAAACACATGCGCCATGTGGGAATTGGGTAAGCTAAATTGTGTGTGAATGAGTGTGTATGGGTGTTTTCCTGTACTGGGTTGCAGCTGGAAGGGCATCCACTGTGTAAAACATGGTTTGGAATAGTAGGCAGTTCATTCTGCTGTGGTGACTCCTGATTGATAAAGGGACTAAGCTGAAGGAGAATGAGTGACTGAATGAATGAAGTTAGGTTTATTAGACAAGCTATTGGATTACAGGTTTGTTCTGCAGCCAGTAGAGAAAAATAATATCTTAAGAGAGTTAACAATCCTGACTTTAACAATGTTTTAAAATATGTAAAAGCTGCTTTAATTATTTTATTCAACTACTCAAATAAACATCAAAAAAAGTGTCAAAATGCAAATCTATCTGATCTGAATCGATTACCTTGATTTTTGTCTTAAAGACATCAGAAAATGTTGACAAACAATCTACACAAACTAATCTAATCGCGTTTACGCTGGATTGTGTATTTCTACAGTGCGTGTGAACTACCTGCATGACCAAACAACATTAAACTGACATCTAACATTGGTGCTAAAATCTATCACAGGCCAGTCTGATAATCAACATCTGGTATATTCTCTAATGCCAGTGTATGATGTCAGTCTGATGTGGTTTATATATGGTGTCCTCCACTGACTCATCTCCCCACAGGGCAAGAAGGCAGGTCACTTCTGCCGTCCACCACTGACCACTTTCCTCCTCCATGTTTCCTCTGTTGTTGTTGTTTACCGCGTCGGCGTCTCCACACACGCTCTTCCTTCTACATCAGTAAACCGTGGAAAAGCACCACACTGTCACGTTTACTGACGTACAGAACAGAACGCCTCAATAACCCCATCTGCCTGTTTACATGAGAGTCGCATCGTCACATCTCCCGTTATATCTGATGTATCTCCACATATGTAGGAGACCTCATCTCTGAATATCCCAATGCAGGAGTTTATTAGTGTTCACACTGTCAGAGCTAATCTGATCTGTGTCACACATGAGCAAAACATCAGAACTGGCTCACATTGAACTGGCGGTGTAAACGGGCCTAAAGTGCTTGATTTCCAACCTAAATTCAGGGTAAACTATGGAGAAACCAACCCCTGGGTTAAAGATTAATAATAATTGAACACATTGATTGGGTTTGAGCATGTTTTAAGAGTGTTGATATACCCACACCGTTATTAATGTTCTGTAAATATCGCTGGGTTAAACCAAGTCATTTACACACAGGTGAGAACTTTCACCACAGACTGTGAGGGAGTCATGAAGAGCTTCATCATCATCCACTTCTGTCTGTCAAATCTGGCTGAACTCTTATTAATGTGAGCAAAGGCACATTGGATAAAGCATCTGAACAGATGAATGTGCATGTCTTTTTGACTGCGTTTGCAACCCAGTACTGGGAAATTCACACACACTCATAAACTAGGGTCAGTTTAGTTGATCAGTTCCCCTATAGCACATGTGTTTGGACTGAAACCGGAGCACCCGGAGGAAACCCACACCAACACGGGGAGAACATGCAGAATCAGAAACACCAATTGACCCAGCCAAGGCTTGAACCAGCAACCTTCTTGCTGTGAGGGCACAGTGCTGACCACTGAGCCACCATGTCACCACCTCATGGACGTTAAAACATTTCAGTGGTGCTGAAAGTTTTTTGTCAACTTGTTATAAACCTGTTTCTTCATTCTGTTAAACACAAAAGAAGATATTTTGAAGAATGTTGGAAGCTATTGACTTTCCTCGTATTTTTTCTCTCTACTATGGATGTCGAAGGCATTTATTCATTCATTCATTTTCTTTTAGGCTTAGTCCCTTTATTAATCTGGGGTCGCCACAGCGGAATGAACTGCCAACTTATCCAGAATTTGTTTTACACTATGGACAATTTAGCTTACCCAATTCACCTATAGCACATGTGTTTGGACTGTGGGGGAAACCGGAGCACCCGGAGGAAACCCACACCAACACGGGGAGAACATACAGACTCCACACAGAAACACCAACTGACCCAGCCGAGGCTTGAACCAGCGACCTTCTTGCTGTGAGGCGATCGTGCTACCCACGACGCCATCGTGGCGCCCTCTGAATTTACTCTGAATTTAGACTTTTTTTTTTTTTTTTTTTTAACAAGACAAATTGTTTTATTTTTGTTCTTTGTCTGGAAAATGTTTCTTGACAAATACTAAAACATAGACTTGTAGATTTGGTAACTTATTGTAGCATTTATGTCCTGCTACTCTCTGGTGGTGTGAAGCGCTTCTTTATCCTCACTTGTAAATCACTTTGGAAAAAAAAGCATCTGCTAAACAAGTAAATACAAATTAACTGCAAATAATACCTGTCTTATTTGAGTGTTTGAGTTTCTAGTCCAAATATCTAAACATTATGAAATAAAGAAGCATTTTCTAGACAAGTGAATAATGTTTTCTAGTTTTTACAAATAATGTCAAAATTAAGTGAGTTTTTTCTTAAAACAAGCTATATAATCTTATTTTTGCTTAAATTCTGACATATTAGCTATGAAAACAAGACTTTATTATTTCCTTGTTTGGAAAAATCTTTTTGATTTTAGAGTTTTAGATATTTGAAGTAGAAACAAGACAAAAACATTAAGAAAAGCATTGTTTGTTTGTTTTGCAGTGAAGGTTTTAATCCAATTGTTGACGTATTTTTTTCCTAAACAAATTAAATTTAGTATCATCACATTAATATTCTGCTACTTTCTAATTATTTTAAGCATTTATTTTACCCTCTCTTTTATTCTGCTTTGGATAAAAGCATCTGCAAATAAAAATACCTTCCTTATTTGAGTTTTTGTAATGTTTCTAGTCCAAATATCTTCAAAATATCTAAAATCAAGAAGCATTTTCTAGACAAGCACAAAATTTTGTCTTGTTTTTAGAAATAATGAGTCAAAATAAAGTGAGTTCTTTCTTAAAACAAGCAAAATAATCTACCAATTAAGCAGAATAATCTTGTTTTGGCTTTGATTCTGCCTCATTATGTCTGAAAACAGGACTATATTTTATGCTTGTCTAGAAAATGCTTCTAGATTTTAGATATTTGGACTAGAAACAAGACAAAAACCCTGTAAGAAACAAAAGAACAAAACAAAACAAAAGAACAGACTTGCAGATTTAGTAATTCAGATTTATTATTTATATCTAACTACTCTCTGATGATTTTAAGTACTTCTTGATTTTAAGTGGCTAAATGACTAAATGTAAATACATTGCAAAAAATACAGTTTGTGTCTTGTTTTTATTTTTATTTTTTATTTTATTTGTTTATTTATACAGGGACAATGTACAACATGACATGTTGTGCCAGAGTTAGCTGTAAAGCTAATTTACATCTGTAGTCCCCGGGCAGGAAGTTGTAACAAATTTAGTAAATAAATTTAACAGTAGAATAATACAAAATACACTTAAAATACAGTACACACAATACATTAGTCAATAAAATCAAATCAATGGTTACATATTTGATTTTGTTTAAGCCAAATTTTAAGAAGAGTTTTAAAATGATTAAAAGTGGTCGTCTCTCTAATATGCACTGGTATTTTATTCCATCTTTCTGCTGCTTTGACTGAAAAAACTGATTGTCCAAAAGCAGTTCTCTTGAGTTTAACTGAACAATCACCTCTAACTGAAGACCTTGTCTGTCTTATATTGTCCTTGCAGACAATTACACATTGTTTGAGGGGTGGTGGAGCAGGATCTTTAAATATCTTAAACATTAAACACACATCAGCATAAAGTAAAAAACTATCGAATGTTAATAATTTATATTGTGCGATACAGTTACAATAATGATAGCTCCTTGGTTTTTTGGCTAAAAGTTTTACAGTTTGTTTATAGATTATGTACAATGGTTTTAATGTTGTAATGTTCGTGTGGGACCAGCTTGTGGCACAATAAGATAAGTGAGGTAAAATCATTGTATTCATAAAAAGTTTAGCAGCAGCCAAAGGTAACTGATGCCTGATATTTCTATAAATCCTCAGGCTTGCTCTAGCACTTTTAGAAACTTTCTTAATATGTTTTTTAAAATTTAAATTAGAGTCAATAATTATACCTAAATATTTAAAATGATCAACTATATTTATTACTTCTCCATTAACTAAAATATCTGAGCAGTGCTCCTCATTTTTCTTAATTGAAAAAAACATTCCCACAGTTTTACTTACGTTGAGTGTAAGACAAGAACGATATAACCAGTCTGAAACTTTCTTGAGTGCAGCAGTATGTTAGCAGCTTGTTCTTTGGTTTTTGCGTGAGTATATACTACTGTGTCGTCTGCATACATTTGGACCTGAACTTCTGGACACACTGTTTCTAGTCCAAATATCTAAAAGCTCTTAAATTAAGAAGAGTTTTCTAGACAATCAAATAATATTGATTTCAAAAGTGAATTTTTCCTGAAAACAAGCAAAATAATCTTGTTTTCGCTTTGATTTTGACATTATTTTTGAAAACACCTCATATTTTTGACTAGTCTGGAAAATGCTTATTGATCTAAAACCTTTTAGATATTTAAACTAGTAAACAAGACAAAAGCATCTACTTGCTGATCAGTGTAGTTTTCAGAAATAAAATTTGACTTGTAACTTATCATGGCATTTATATCCAGCGACTCTCTGATGATTTAAAGTTCTCCCTTTATCCTCACTTATAAGTCAGTTTAGATAAAAGCATATGCTAATAAATAAATGTAAATACACTGCAAAAAGGCTTTCCTTATTTGAGTTTTTGACATGTTTTTACTCCAAATGTCTACATATTCCTAAATTAAGAAGCATTTTCTGGAAAAGTAAAGCATTTTGTCTTGTTTTCAGAAATAACGAGCCTTAAAACAGGCAAAATAATTTTGTTTCTGCTTAGATTTTGACTCATTATTACTGAAAACACCATATCTTTGACTTGTCTTGATTTAAGAATCTTTAGCTATTTGGACTAGAAACTAAACAAGCATTTCTAGTACCAGAGTTTATTTACTGCTAACTGTGTGTGAATGCTGACCTTTAATAGCGAGCTCTTCCTCCAGCTTGAGCCTCCACACCTCCACCTCCTCCTCGATGTATCCTCGTTCAATATCCGCCGCTCCTTTCTCCGCGGTCAGAGCCTCGATCAGATCCCGCATCTCCTTAAACTTCAGCTCGTATTCGTCTGCCAGTCCGCTCGGCCCTCCTTTAAACCGACCCTGCAGGGCGTCCAGCTCGGCCCTCAGCGCTGCGTTCCTCTGCTCCAGCGCCTGAACCTTCCCGATGTACCCCGCGAAGCGCACATTCAGCTCCTGCATCTCTTCTTTCTCATTGGAGTGGTGCTGATGGATCTCCGTGTCCAGCTCCACCGGTTGACCTTGGTATCCCGATCGGCCCCGGGTAATCGAGGACCCGCGGCATCGGGACGGAGACGGGCTCTGGACTCTCATCCGGCTGGAATTGCTGACGCTCAGAGTCTTCTGTGAATACGAAGTTCCTCTCATGTTTGCTGGAGTCGTACGCTGTCTGATCCTGGCTGGCTCGCCACAATATGAATCCGCCCTTGCTTGTTGAGGGCGTTTTTATGCTGCGCTCAAGAATCTGGCGAGGGCCCTTGAAAGTCTTACAGGATTCTGCCATGTTTTAAAAGCAGATCATGACACCGCGGTCTGAGTTTGAAAGGTTGGAGTTTCTCATTAGCTCACATGTCATTGTCATCAATTAGACGCTTGGAGGTTTTTCGCAGCTCAGCGCCACATTGCTGAACATCGGCGTCTCTGCAGTCATTCAGCAGTGTTTCCAGATCAGCTCAGAGACGCTTCTGCAATCTTTTCCTTTCTTTGGGTGAGTGTAAAATGCACAGGGTCTTGGCAAAGACATTAAATGTAGTATTTATGCTGTGACGACTGATGTTTAGAAGCTTTGGAAAGTTTCGCACTGTGCTGCTAAAATGTTAGACTCTCAGTTCAGGCTGAAATGTAAATTCAGTCATCGTTTGCTGTTGTTTTAAACTGTGATGAGCACACAGATGGACATATTGAAGATATTATATCGAAGTGCGTAAATCTCATTTAACACTAGGGGGGACAATAAATATAAAATTTCCCTTGAGCGATTTTTTGAATTGGACACAAATAATATACGTAGTCAAATTGTACTTATACAGATACGTCCCCGCAGTTAAACACTTTGCTCTATCATTATTATTGCAGCGTCATTATGGTATTAAGTTTTTCTCAGGTTCAATGACGGCAGATTTTCCTTCAGATTGTTTATGTTGTGTACGGTCAGCAGACTACGGTGGCCGAGAGAGCTTAACGCGCTGCAATTTAAGAAAGCACATGCAATAACAGAAAACACCAGCAAATTAAGATACGATTTTCATCAATTTGACAGCGCACCTGTTACAAATTCTCACAACACAAACAACGGAAGAAACGCGCAGCATATTGGTCAAAACACAAACAACAAAAGAAATGCGCAGCAAATTATTCAAAACACAACGAAAGAAAAC
>CAIGQQ010027047.1:6540-19257 GCA_903798035.1 Danio albolineatus | reverse complement strand
CACGATTTGATAAATATGCTCATTGTATTAGCCAAATATTATATTCACAAATGCAGATATTTTAAAACCCCTCCACTACACAATGTCTTTATAAAAGAACTTACAATCTTCTCGGATGCCCTGTCTAAAATGAAAACAAAAACTGCCTTAAAAATGTTTAATTTATTTGTATCTTATAACTTGCCTTAGCTGATATCTGTTCTATATTGATCTCTTGTTTATTTATTTATTTATTTATTTATTTATTTTCACTTTTAAGTTGGCTTTAGTTTGGATGTTTTGTATCATTAACATTTTTTGTACAAGATTTTGCATGGTTTTATATTATTTTGTGTTGAGCCTTCCATGTGTCACAATATGTAAAGTTGAATGCCATTTTGTTGTATTTGGATTTTGTATTTACAATAAAAAAAAATTTAAAATAATTTTTTTTAAAAATCTTCCGACCAATCAAATGCTCTCTAGTGTCTACCATGCCCCACCCTCTTCTTCTCATTGGCTGTTCAAAAAGGCACCCTTGAATCAAAAACAGCATGCAATATCAGTCAGATTACGTAGCCTACAGCAAATATTACACATGTATAACAATTACAGAGACACTGTTCCCGGATCAGCTGCTTCAAATGAGCCGAACACTTTTACTTGCACTTTCAGGAGCTGCATATCAAACTGCGACAGCGTGTACAAAACAAAACAGTGACATTTCTCACAGATCATCACACACATAAATACCATAGTATATGACAAGAAAGCATGGTAATACTACAGTACAGTTTTGTTAATTAAACACAAAATACATCATTAAAACAGTTTGTTTGCACACACACACACACACACACACACAACACTTTCCCTGAGACACATTTTTGCATCATATTCAGTCGTGTTATTCATACATGCTCAACAAACACAGGGGTTTTCAGCATTTTGGACCATGAAGACCCTCAAATCATTCATTTTTAGCAATTTCCATTATTATTTATATGTGCTACACACACTAATGCCCTGTCATCATGTTTATTGTTAGCTCAGTTTCATTATAACACTGGATTTTAATAACTGCAATAAGTATTAGCCTATATAAATAAAGCCTTAATTTAATAATAAGGTTATCTTAGCAAATGTTTTGAACAAATGTTAAAAGGGATCCTTGTTTTCAGCCACTAAAATAGTGACGTGATTATTAATGTACAGTGTTGGGTAAAAAAAACACACACTTTACACATATATACCTGTTTTAATCTATAAAAATACATAAATAAAGACCGACAACATACGTTTGCATGACTTTTATTAAAAATAACTTACTTTTTAAAAATAAATATATTATAAATTATAATATATAACCTTTTTTTTTACCCAACACTGTTTATTTACATATTTAGTAATTGATTTATGTTAATTTAATGATGTATTTCTTTTAATTGTACAACAGGTCATGCATGTGTTTGTACATTTGTACACGTCGTGTTTGAAACTCCCTTGTGTTGAGCTAACAGTAGATGATAAATAACTTCTCATTATCACAAACATGAACCAGTGACGCTATTTCAAGATGCACATGTAAGAGAGCTACATGCACGAAAACAGAAGTCGTTTGCTGAGACACAAATGCAAAGTGCAACAAACAGAGTAAACGGGCAACTCAGCAGCGGGTCCGAAAATATTAATAGACATCATGAGGCTTTAAAAGAGAGAGAGAGAACTGAAAGGCAGTGAAGCGGATGAGGATGTGTGTTCTGTTGTGTTGTGGTCTCTTTAATATGCGTTTACACCACATTGATCTTCTGCAGCTCCTCCAGTAGAGCTGAGGAGTAAAACACATACACACACACACACACACACACACACACATACACAGTCAGAGCAGGACCAGACCAGTGCTGTGTTTGACTGTAGAAGAGAAAAACACCACTGACCGCTGATGATTTCATCCTTCACCTTCTGCAGCTCCTTGCGCATCTCCTCCAGGATATCCTGTTATCACACACACACACACACACACACACACACACATACACACACACACACACACACACACACCGCAGATTAAACACGACACTGGCGTTTCTATAAGCACTGTTTGACAAAACTCACAGAGGCCGGATTATTTGATCTTAAAATATAAAGCAGCACAATTGATGCGATCCAAATCCTGTGAAGAGATGATGCCAACCATTGAGGACTTCTAGAGGTCTCCATAATCTTGGACCAGGCCGTATCCTGAGCAAATGCTGTGGTGGTCATGGAGGAGTGGAGAGCATGAGACTGATTCCTGCAAGGTCAGTTGGTGTTTCTGTGTGGAGTCTGCATGGTCTCCCCGTGTTGGTGTGGGTTTCCTCCGGGTGCTCCGGTTTCCCCCACAGTCCAAACACATGCGCTATAGGGGAACTGATGAACTCAACTGGCCGAGTGTGTATGAGTGTGTGTGTGTGTGTGTGAATGAGTGTGTATGGGTGTTTCTCAGTGCTGGGTTGCATCTAGAAGGACATCCGCTGTATAAAACATATGCTAGAATAGTTGGCGGTTCATTCCGCTGTGGCGACCCCTGATAAATCAGAGACTAAGCTGAAGAAAAACGAATGAATGGATATCCTGAAGTGACACTGAACACTGGAGTGGTGATGCTGAACATTCATCTGATTTGTTAGTAAGCAGAAGAGACTTCTTTCAGGATCATGAATACATCAGGCTGGTACTTTAGATAAAGCTGCTGTGTTTGGATGGAGCTGCTGACCTGTTTGAGTTTCTCCATGTCTGAAGCGTCTTTGGATCCGGACTCTCCAGTATTGCTGCCGGATCTCAGCCTGCAGAACAACAACAGACCATCAGCACTGAAGCCAGAAACCAGCAACAAAAACTGAACACTGGACTGAAGAATAAAATACCTGCTCAACGGAGCTGCAGATGCAGGAGATACCGGACTCTTGTCTTGAGTCTTAGAGCCTGAATTCACCCTTTCAAACCAATGAAAACATGTTCGTTAACGAAATCGGTATGAAGCTTACTGCATGTACTACTTATCTTATGCAGGGGTTTGTTGTGACACCAATAAAAATATCTTGTCCACCAACCCCTAAGGCAGGGATCACCATCTCGGTCCTGGAGGTCCGGTGTCCCTGCAGGGTTTAGCTCCAACTTGCCTCGACACACCTGCCTGGATGTTTCAAGTATACCTAGTAAGAGCTTGATTAGCTTGTTCAGGTATGTTTGATTAGGGTTGGAGCTAAATTCTGCAGGACACCGGACCTCCAGGAACAAGTTTGGTGACCCCTGCCCTAAGGTGTAACATTGGTGGATGCAGCTATTATACCAATGTAACCCCGCCGGTCCTACGCGACCCAACCAGCATGAGGTTTACCAGCTCAGCACTTCACTTGCTGGCCTCTGCTACATTCACCCCCCTAAACCTCACTCCCATCCGGGTCACTGCACCAATGTAACCCTGCCGGTCTTACACCACCAAATCCGCTCCGGGCCGGTATCGAACCGGCAACCTTCCGCAGTCGCTCTACCAAGAAGGCTAAAGGCCATGGCCTCTAGCGTCCGTCACTAGAGCACCTTTAGAGGTAAGAGGAGTGAGGTTTACCAGCTCAGCACTTCACTAGCTGGCCTCTGCTACACTCACCCCCCTAAACCTCACTCCCATCCGAGTCACTGCACCAATGTAACCCTGCCGGTCCTACACCCTCTCGAACCCTCTCCAGGCCGGTATTGAACCGGCGACCTTCTGCATTGGAGTCGGTCGCTCTACCAAAGAGGCTAAAGTTTACCAGCTCAGCACTTCACTAGCTGGCCTCTGCTACACTCACCACCCTAAACCTCACTCCCATCCGGGTCACTGCACCAATGGAACCCTGCCGGTCCTACATCACCGAACCGGCGACCTTCCGCATGGGAGTCAGACGCTCTACCAAGGAGGCTGAAGTTTACCAGCTCAGCACTTCACTAGCTGGCCTCTGCTACTCATCATAGTAAGGATATATCTGACCCACCCAGGAGACTTTAGTGCCCACATCTAGTAGAGTTACATACAATTGCGTGAAAAGTTATGGGATTCGAAACACTTCTACCCCATAACATCTCGAATGATCCAGAACAACATTTAGATGCAGAACTGCAAACTCAGTCTCAAATGGGTGAGTGTCAGACAGTCATCAATATAACGTTAGGGGAACGTTCTGGAGTCACAACACAGCCAGAAGAACCCTGTACAGGTATAGTTCATCCCTGATCGCAAACCTGTGTCCAGGGAATATTGCTAAATGGAAGTCTGCATTCAAGTCTGCAGTCTAATCCTCAGATTGATTGGAAACACAAAAGATAAGCTAAAATAGGAAGTCTAGAACAGGGGTGTCCAAACCCAATCCTGGAGTACTGGAGTCCTGCAGAGTTGAGCTCCAACCCCAGTTAGAAATACCTGAACCAGCTAATCAACCTCTTGCCGGGTAAACTAGAATCCTTGAGGCAGGTGATGCTCCTAAACTCTGCAGGACACTGGCCCTCCAGAACCGGGTTTGAGCACCCTAGTTTCGAAACTAAAATACGATACTAGAATAAAATAACTGTAAAAGACCTTTATTAATGTATTGAGAAGAATATTAATGATCTGTAGATGTTACCTTGTCACTGAAGACGGTTTCTCCCAAGGCTTCTTCACCACGTCTGTTTGGGAAACATACAGCATATTTAGGTGAAGTGTGATATATCTGCTGTAGATGGGAAGTGCAGCAAGATAACAAAGTCATATTATGAGCGTTCTCACCTGCAGCTTTGGAGTCATTGTTTGCTGAATCGCCCTGAAAACAGAGAGATCATGAGATTGGACTAATCCAAAACAGAAATCATTCAATCCCAAACCCACTTACAGACGATTCTTCATTCTTCACCACTGGAGTATCAGCAACCTTCCTTCTGTAACACATCCAGATGAATAAATTCAACAATACAACAATAGCAAAGACAGAAGTTCAGCTGCTTTGTGCACAGTTGTTCACTGAAGTTGCTGCGACTCTAATGAACAGACGTCTGTAACTGAGGAAGCAATATTTTCAGAACAACGCTCTTAAAATTGAAGAACTGGTCAACTGGTTTTAATTTTAAGCTTAATTTGTGCTACACTGATCAAGCACAAACATATAATTATAGAGGCATTGAACAAACCGTCGAGCAAGAATTGCGCTCATTTCTCCCATCAGTCCACCTCCGCCTCCACCTCCACCTCCACTGCTGCCTCCACCTCCACCACCTCCTCCTCCTGAACTGCCACTCGCTGCAGGAGCTGGTCCTCCACTCTCGTCCTGCACAGACAGAGACAAAACCGCAGAACAATTGAGTTCAATTATCTTAAACAGTGTTTCCTAAAGCCCCCGGTTATTATAACAATACATTTGAAGGTACAATAGTCTATAGATTCTTACTTAAATTAAAACCATGAAAGCAACTGGTGAATGACCATCAAAGTTTTCTAGCTGCTGGGTGATCATTTTGTTTGGTTATTTCTTGCTGTGTTATTTCTTTTCCGCTGGCCCTACACCACCCAACCTGTTCCAAGCTGGTATTAAACCTAGTCACAGAGACAGCAGTCTCAACAAGAAACCCCAGACTTCCCTCTCCCAAACAATTCCTCCAGCTCCTCTGGGGTATCTAAAGGCATTCCCAGGCAAACCGAGAGACCTACAGCACTTCCTCCAGCATGTCCTAGGTCATCCCCTGATCCCCCTTCCAGTGGGACAATCCCTGAACATCTCCCTAGGTAGGCATCCAAGATGCCTCCAGGTTACAGAGCTCCTCACTCTTTCTCTGAGGGTCCGTCCTGCCACCCTGCCAAGGGAACTTATTTTGCATCTGAGACCTTGTCCTTTCAGTCATGACCCAATGTTCATGACCATAGGAGGTAGTAGGAACATAGATTGACCAGTAAATCAATCAACTTTTGACTGCTTAATACATCATCTAGCATTATCAAGGACAGTGGTAAGGCAGCTCACAGTAGGTAACGCTGACTAATGACCAACAACACATAAAAGAATGGTATACATTCCTGAAATATATTCTGCGAAAGGGGGCCAAGGTAATACAACACGCTTTCCTAAGTGAAAAGGTTTAGATTCAGTGTCATTTAGCACCACCCTATCTGCTTTTAACTAGTGTCGTATGAAGTGGATATAATGAAAGAACACAGCTCTTCTTGAACCCTTGAACACCCTTGGCCAATCCTAGAAATTTGTATTATTTAAAGAGGCTGCAATGTTATTTCCCCATAGCATCAGCTGCAGACAAATGTCTAGTTCCCTTCCTGTTACATTAAGGCCCAATCCCAATTCCCAATCCCTAGTGTTTGTAGCGTAATACCCACTAAGGATATTAACAAAAGCTCAAACAACCAATCATCATATTAGATCATGTGACCTTCAGTCTGACTCACCTTGGCCACTTTGCGCAGTTTAGCTCCAGCGAGCGCAGAGGCCAGACCTCCATCTCCTCCTCCTCCTCCACCTCCTCCACCACCTCCTCCTCCTCCAGATGGTGGGGGCGGGGCTGGCGGGGCTCCGCCTCCTGAAGGAGGTGGCGGTGGGGGTGGGGGTGGTGGTCCTGGAGCAGGGGGAGGTCCAGGAGGAGGAGGCGGACCAGAAGCTGGAGCAGGAGGTGGAGCAGAAGGCGGAGGCGGAGGAGCAGAAGCCCGCCTCTCTCTCTCCAGACGCTCCTGCTCTTGTCTCTCTCTCTCCTGCTGCTCCTGCCTGTACATGAACACAAATAAAGGCATAACTGTGTGTTATGTGTTACTGGGCGAGAGTATCAACGTAGCTGGATGTCAATTATTTTCAATGGAAGCCGGCGGCGAGAAGTGGTGTGGTGTGTCTACAGGAGTGTGGGTTTCAAGGAGAGTTGAAACCAAGTCAACTCTATGGGACTTGAGCTATGATGTGGTTCGGGGCAATCAGAATGTAGAAGACCCCCATCTGAGAGGATGCCAGAGAGTTCTGTGCACTTTGGTCCTGACTACAGTTGTTCCCAAGGGTTTGATTATTTTGGTAGGCAGATTTCCAATTATTTACAATATGTCACTGTTTGCTTACATGCACATAGATAAAAAAGATTATCGGTGAGTTACTGGTGTGCATTAATGTTATATATGTATAAAAAAGGGGAATCGCATGCTAACTATGACGACACTACAAAACATTGATGGAAAGGTGGAGCAAAGTCACACCACACACAACAACTTGATCGTCCATAGTTAACCTAATTTGATTAAAGACACGCAACATTGATGATATGGCGATCATACCTCCTCTTCTGCTCCAACTCCTCAGCGCTCGGGCCATTCTGCGGCGGTCGAGGAGGAGGCGCTCCTGAAAGGCAGAGAACAAACCTATGATCAGCAGTGTATCTCCACACACCCTGAGCTCTTTCTGTGAACTTTGATTTAAGTGAAGGTTAATTATAAGCTAATTTGGAGAGGATCACGTGCTTATGATTGATCACAGCCGGTGCTGCATTATCCAATGTATGATTCACCAATCAGATGATTCCTGAGCCACTATAAACACCCTAAGCTCCTTATCACAGCCATCTTTGTTTGAGAATCCCTCCTCCTCCTCCTTTCCTAGATGAGTGGCCCAGTGGTTAGCACTGTTGCCTCACAGCAAGAACGTCACTGGTTCTAGTCCTTACCAAGCCAGCTGACGTTTCTGTGTGGAGTTTACACGTTCTCCCCGTGATCACGTGTGTTTCCCCTGGGTTTCCCGGTTTCCTCCCACCGTCCACAAACATGCAGCTTAAGTTAATCGATGAATCCAAATAGAAATGCTCCTAGTAAGTCGTTATCTCTTAAGAGCGATCACTATCTGCTCATTAGCTACTACAGCAGAGGAGTTCTCCAGATCTACCTGAGCTCAAACTCCCCTCTCGCCCTGCAAACGGGAGGGAGCCCCGGGCTCGAGGATCTTATGGGCTCAGGGCTCTCTCCCGGGACAGCATGCTGAACACGCTGTATAATAAATCATCAGCTGAGGGGAAACTCTTGAAAACTTTGAAATATTTGCCTCTCTATGTTAGGCAGGAAAAACTTGCCCCCATGACTCCCATGAGCTTGGAGGACTGCATCCACACATCTCTGCAAGGACTCCAATAACGCATTAATAAAGTCATCTGGAACGGCAGAGAAAGCCTTCCTGCAGGACTCCCAGAGTTCATCAAGAGTCTTTGGGTTCATCTTCAACGCCTCCTCCTTCATCTGCTCAATAATGTTCATGTCTGGTGACTGGGCTGGCCAATCCTGGAGCAGCTTGAGCTTCTCTGCTTTCAGGAGCTTTGATGTGGAGGCTGAAGTATGAGAAGGAGCGCTATCCTGCTGGAGAATCTGCCCTCTCCTGTGGTTTTTAATGTAATGGGCAGCACAGATGACTTGATACCTCAGGCTGTTGATGTTGCAGACACTCTGCAGATCTCCTCACGCCCCCATACTGAGTGTAACCCCAAACCATGATGTCTCCTTCACCAAACTTGACTGATTTCTGTGAGGATCTTGGTCTATGTGGGTTCCAGTAGGTCTTCTGCAGTATTGGTGATGATTGGGATGCAGATCAGCAGATGACTCAAGGGAAACACCCACCTTCTGCCACTCTTACACATGATCAACTAGACGTCAAGGTAGTATTTGTTTGAGATCCACCACAAGACTTCTGTCAGGTACTGTATATCAAAAGTCTTTAAATATTTTAGATTTACTTTAACTTCTGTTGCACTTTTATTTCTCCATAATTTCTTATTGTTATTATTATTATTGTTATTATTTTAGGTCACAAGTGGTTGTGTAAGCATTTCACTGCATATCACACTGTGTATGACTCTGTATGTGACAAATAAAGCTTAACTTTGATGTTGGTTTAGTTTGTCCTTTGTTTTAGATCACAGGTCTCAAACTCTGTGTTCCTGGAGGGCTGCAGCTCTGCACAGTTTTTCTCCAACGCTGATCAAACACAGCTCAATTAATCGAGGTGTTCAGAAGAGTCATTATTATTTGGATCAGCTTTGTTGGATCAGGGTTGGAGCATAACTGTGCAGAGCTGCATCCCTCCAGGAGTTTCAGACCTGTGTTTTAGACTGTACATGCACTTTGGTAAACACTTTGTCTTGATTTTGTGAGATCAGGTGAATGTGATGATCTGACCGGCGTCTGTGTTTCCGCTGAGCATGTCCATCGCCTGCATGATCCCATTGGCGAACTGAGCCGCCTCCTCTTTACTGCCGAAATTCAGACCCCAGACCTGCCGTGCGTCCCGCCATTGGTGAAACGTCGCCGTGGCCTGGTTATATTTCATCCCTCGAACCAGCGGACAGTTAATGACCACCTGAGGAGACACACAAACAGAGGAGCCAATGACACCTGCATACACACACACACACACACCTGAGCCATAGCTGTCGACAGTGGGATGAACTGGGGGAGAATATTCTGGGAAATGGATCAGCGGATCAAACAGTGTTGGGGCTAATGCATTACAACCCAGCAGATACTCAACGTTATAAGACATTAACAGGTTAGGTTTAGAACAATGTTAGTTTGGCCTCCAATAACGACATGAAATGACGTATTTGGTTGATTTTAGGTTGGATGTTGGACATTGAATGACATCAGTGTTCAGCAGGCACACAACATCATAAGACGCTAATATTAGGTTAGATTTAGGTTGTGACGTCAGGTGACCAACATTCAAAGTCTAGCCAGAGTCTAAGGACGTAATTTTGATGGGAAATGACGTTGATATTTGGTTGATTTTAGGTTGTGTTGGAAAGTGACCAAAATCCAACGTCGAGCCGGCGTCTTAAACCAACGTCACATTGACGTCAAAAACTGACATTTATTCTTCAGGTATGACAACCAGAATCCAACGCCTGATAGACGTCGTAGAGGTAACGTCAACATTTTGTCGTTTTTAGGTTGCGTTGGAAAGTGAAAAGGGTCCTTTTCACACCACACTGACTGCTTTGGTCCGAACCAGTTGAAAATAATCAAAATAGTAATAATTTATACAGCGCTTTTCTGGACACTCAAAGCGCTTTACACAATGGGGGGGATCTCCTCATCCACCACCAGTGTGCAGCACCCACCTGGATGATGCCACAGCAGCCATACAATTATGATATGGTTAGGAGGCCATGATGGACAGAGGCCAGTGGGCAGATCAAGCCAGGATGCCGGGGTTAAACCCCTACTCTTTTACGAATGACATCCGGGGATTATTAATGACCACAGAGAGTCAGGACCTCGGTTTAGGACCTCTCTCTCTCTCTCTCTCTGTTTAAACTGTTGGTAAAGCGCTGTCAACAATTATTGTTCCTCCAAACCCCATAAGATGTGACAGTGCATCAGACTTCGGCAGCTAGATTAGTCTAAAAAGGCACAGTACTTATGGTGGTTCGGATCATGTTTTCAACAAAAACGAACCGCTCCAGGGTTCGTTTGACAGTGTACCGAGACCACCTCTTCAAGTAGGTCTTGGTCTGCTTTTGGTGCACACTTGAGTGTGATTGCTGCATTCACACCTGCCCAAACAAACCACACCGACAGGGAAAACCAACTCTAGTGTGACTCAACCAAACTTAATAAGGCAGATGTGAAAGCACCCGTACTTGAAGAGGTGGTCTCAGTAAGCTTTCAAACAAACCCTGCATGTGACTGAAGATGATGGATGTCGACTGTATGAGGACTGAAATCACCAAACAGCCTTAAACTATCACTAAATGGAACCAATGAAGAATGGAAGGAAGGGCCAAATAAAAGGAAGGACCGAACAAGGAACGGAAGGAAGGATAGAAGGACCAAATAAATGAAGGAAGGATTCAAGGAAGGACTGAACAAACTAAAGAAGGAAGGGAGGAACGAATGAACAAAGGACCTAATGAAGGAAGGAACAAAAATATGAAAGAAAGAATGAGCGAACAAATGAAGGGAGGAAAGAAGGAAGGACCAAACGAATGAAAGAAGAATTCAAGGAAGGACTGAACAAACTAAGAAAGAAAGGAAGGAACAAACGAATGAATGAACAGAAGGACCTAATGTAGGAAGGAACAAAAATACTGTATGAACGAATGAACGAGTGAACGAAGTACTGTTTCCACCATTGATCATAGGTAGGGCCAGACGGAATCTGCGGACATTTTTTGCAATTTCTGCGGAGTATTTTGTTAAAAATCTGCGGATTTATGCGGAATAATTTTGGGAGTATCATAACTAAAACCTTAATATATGAAATAAAAAGTAATACCTTTTTTAACTTTCATTTAATGTTTACAATGCAAATCCAATTAGATTCACATTATTTGGTAAACAAAGCAAGTCTCTCATATAAAATCTCTACTAAAAGACAGAAAATAGTACTTTACAAACTCTACTGTAAATAAATCATATCAATATTTTCAAATTAGTCAATATTATTAATGAAATTAATTTGAAAACTGAATAAATCTAAATGTACACACATTTACACCAGTAAATAAACACAATCAGTAATGGGCTAAAAATCTGCGGAATTCTGCGCACGCAGATTCCGTGTGGGCCTACTCATTGGTTATGTTTCCAGAAGATGACCATGTCGCAGTTTAATTCCCACCTCCTCTTAACACCTTCGCCGATACAGTATACAGTATACTATAAGCAGGGCTACAATCAGCCAGCGCAGCGACATCTTCCGCCGGTCAGTTTACTTGCAGGAGCTCCATTGCCATTTTCAATAGTAACGCAACACATTGACCATAACAAGTAACTCAGTAACACAACTAGCTACTTTTCTGGGGAGTAACTCAATATTATACAGCATCTCCTTTAGAAGTGTCTCTCCCCGACACTGACGGAGAATATACACAGTAAACTGGAAGTGGAAGTCAGATAGAGAGCAACGATTCCAGAAGTGAAAGACTGATATAAAGCAGAGCCAATATGAGACGCAGGTGAGATGAAGTTAAAGAGCACCACTTGTGGAAAATCACTGATAAGCTGGGTTTGACCCCAGTGGTGTGTGTGTGTGTGTGTGAGTATCTCCAGCAGCCTCTAATGCTCAGCATGAGTGAACTGTGTTTGTTCTAATCAGACATGATAACTGTCTCTCTTTTGTACGTGTCATCATCGATTATCAAGAGTATGAGTGTGTGCGCACGAGCGCGCGTGTGTGTGTGTGTGTGTGTGTGTGTTGTTATGCAGCAGACAGCAGTGAACCGACCACACTGACATGATTACAGGAAATGAAAGATAATTCAGAAGCTGTGAGACTGAAACGTCCCTTTAGAAACCACAGAGCGCTTCAGGACGCCACTCTCCCATGATGCCAGGCACACACACACACACACACACACCTGCTGGTCGGCCTGCTGTTTGCGTCCCACCACCCTGAAGCTGCAGCTGCTGGTGTTCTGGAAGATGTGGATCCTGCTGACGGCCTGAGCTCCAGAACCGGCCGGCATCCAGCGCTTACTGCTGTCATCATACAGCATCACGGTGGCCCGCGCCTGACAGATGCTCTGCTCACTGCAACACACACACACACACACACACACACACAAACACACACACAAATGAAATGTTTATTTGTGAATTGTGGGGACATCCCATAGGATCCCATAGGGCCAAGTCATCGTGCACATTTGTGTCCTGATATGTCACACACACACACACACACACACACACACACACACACACACACACACACACACACA
>CAIGQQ010027046.1:11389-40452 GCA_903798035.1 Danio albolineatus | reverse complement strand
CCCCCCAGTAGGGCGTCGACCACCAATCCAACACATGCACAAGCTGAACCTGCTAACCTGCACACCTAAATCCTTCTAAAAGCACAGTGTTTTTTTTTTACCTGATTAAAAATGTTAACAATAGATGTTTCTTAATCTTTTAATAAGCCTGTGCTTGTATTGCACTTGATTAAAGTGGACGCAATTACCAAAAAGCAATAGAAATATGTCAAAGTTGCTGAAATATAACTGTTAGGTCTTGATATACCTCAAAAGAAAATTATACAAACAATACGTGACTTTTTCATGATGTAAACAAACAGCGTCAGCTCGCATGTAAAGGTTAATTCATACTTCTGCGTGTATCGCACGCGTATGGTCCGGGGGCAGCCTTCGCGCAGTCACACCTCTCAAAAAATGTAACTACACATCGCAATGACACGTATAGCAAGCTCTGTTATTGGTCAGCTTGATAGCTGTGGTGAGTGTGGTCAGTGCTAAGAGCCTGATGGAGCGAGTGTTTACAAGTGTCGAGTCCCATGAAGGAGCTCCAGATGGAAACTTTTGTTTTGTGTTTACCTTATGATTGAAGTTGTTGCACGTCCGCCGGTTCCTGCTTCTGAATGAGCAAGTTTTTGCTGCTTGTACATTAAGGTAGCTTTTAGAAAAAATAAAACACCTGTAAAGAAACTCAATACAGAGGAACATAACATAAACTAGTGCCAGCTAATGCTTCGGAAGTGTTATTGCAGAACAACACAAACGACACGTAGAATTATAAATGCATGACTACGCACAAGGCATACTCAATGCAGAAGTATAAACCTGCCTTAAGTTTGAATCCCTGCATAATGCACATAATAATGCAGTATTATAAATAATGTTCAGTTCCTTACACAAGTGTTTCCCAACCCTGTTCTTGAAGACAAGCCAATAGTACACATTTTTAACCTCTCCCTAATCAAACACACCTGAATCAACTCATCAGAATTTAAGAAGAGACACCCAAACCTGAAGTTAACAGGTCAGATAAGGGAGACATTCAAAATATTACTATTGGTGTGCCTCCAGGAACAGGGTTGGGGAAGCACTGCCTTACACAAACTGGTTTGTCAATTCATATAGACCTCAATTTATTGGAATGAGCCCCAAAAATAGCTAAAATCAGCCTCAACTGTTCTACATAGATAAAAAAACCTCACCCGTGGGTTTGAAGGCTTAAAGTTGGACTGGAATTCTGTTAGAAAAAAGTTCAGTGTTTAAGTTTTTACTCAAGAAATCCTATTTGTGATCGAGTGAACAAGAAAATGTATGCATTAAAGCAGTGTTTCTTAACCACGTTCCTGTAGGACCACCAGCTTTACACATTGTCCTCTTAACCAAAGACACCTGATTCAGATCATCAGCTCATTAGCACAGACTGATAGACCTCTAATGGATGTGACAAACAAAGGAGACATGCCAAACATGCAGTGTTGGTAGTCGTCCAGGAAAGTGGTTGAGAAACACTGTGTTAAAGAATGCACTGCCTGAGAATTACATTGCCATGGACCAATGTTATTTTGAGAGGTTTACTCTCCCAAATTAACTTTTCTGTAAACTTGTTTAAAAAAAAAAAAACAGACACAGAAATGCTGTCTCAATGTCCTGAATTGAACTCTAAATGCACTGAATGACGTCAGTTCGTTTTTCCATTTAGCTTGAAGTATATCAGGACCTGTAGGTCTAGTAGTCCATCAGACATCTCCATCGCTCACCTTCCCCTGACTCTTCTCTCTCTTTCTCTCTGCAAGGCCACATACTGGCCATTAATCAGATGAAATGTGTCTGGTTCTCTCTCCAGTCCGAGCAAGACGCTTCCAGACTCTGACAAAGCCTTGTGTGTGTGTGTATGAGAGTGGAAGAGGCAGTAAAAGCAGATGTGCTGGAATGAAATAAGGATTGAAAAGGTATGACTGATTCTGATTCACTCTTGACTCTAATATTACTTCTTTTTTGGGGGGGTTGAAAAATGTCAGCAATAAAAAAATCGTAATAAAACCTTTCAGTCATCACAATTTCACTGTGATGGTCCATTAAAAGGTGGGACGGTCTCCACTGGGAGAAAACCGTTCGAGTCCTTGAATATATTTGCATTTCATTGATGCCTCCTGAGCCTGGTATAAAACCACAAAAAGGAATCTGTTAAGCTTTATGTCGAGACATTCAGTGATTTTACAATATGTGCTTTTCAGCCTTCATTATACTCCGTAAAGAATATCTTTTCAAGGTTTTTCTGTAACACAGATTTGAATCTTTTTAAAATGATTTCATTTGTGCATTAGTTTCTTTTTATTTCATGGTCTGTTGAAATTCTTGATTCTGATTGGTTGGAAGGTATGCAATAAAGTCCTCCAATGCACAGGAAGTTCCAGTCAGTTTGAATTACAGTCTGAAATAAAAGTGCCCCCGCAATAGCGGCCTGATGGTGGCCTAATTTTTACCACGTTTTCAGACTTTACCACATTCTCACCATGTTATTTACTTTTTATTTTGTTTTTAGGCTTCTGTTTTTGTCGTACCTGCTTTCTGGAACCGTTCTTCACTGGACTCAAATTCTATCGTCGCGGTCAACTCCGCTCTGCATTCCAAGTTAACCAACGTACACGACGAGCCACTGGACAAACTGGTAACAGCGGGAAAGCCATCTACATGGAGGCAAGCAGTCAGCTGGTAAGCACAAAAAGAAATGGCGTCATACAGGCTGTAGCATTCGTTTTAAAGACTAAGGCCCAATCCCAATTCTACCTCTTAGCACTTCCCCTTACCCCTACCTCTCGTTTTGCGCGTTAACTTCAAGGGGTAGTGGTGTCTCAATTATCTTTAGCTTGAAGGCGTAGGGCTAAGGGCAAGGGCTATACACCCCTTCAAACAAAGATTTTTTAGGACCACACTTAAAACAGAGGGGTACGAAAATTTCCTAGAATGCACCAGCCACAACGGCAGAATAGCTGAACCCGGAAGTAAGGAGATCCACAAATTCGCATTTTTTTGTAATTATAACGAATTTTTACGACAAACAAACATATGTTGTAATATATTCATAACCGCATTCGTGTTTTACCGTCATTCTTTAAAAAAAAAAAAAACGAAAAAACCCCCCCCACTAAATTTCACGACCTATAATCCATAATCATAATTCATGTACAGCGGTCCCACAACATTCTGACACACGATGACACTCAAATACCCTGTCAGTAATGTCTAGTGGCTGGGAATGAGCTTTTTACAGTGTCTGCTATAATGTTAATGTTGTTTTCGTGTGTTTACATAGATGAGTATGGCCACGGAGTACATGCACAGTCCAGTTACGATCATATTGCCACATTAGATCGTTATGATAACATAATATATGCCTTCAGTGATTTCCTGAAGACAAACACCAAAAAATAACACAACTGGAGTAACTACAGCAGTCGTGATCGTCTGATCTCATATGAAGCAAGAGATTGTGATGACATATGATGACATGTGCTGGTGTTGAAGTGCTGTCCCAATTCTTAGGGGAAAAGTTTTGAAGCCCTTCCCCTTAACCCTCAATGTTTTCAAAACATCTCATATGTGTAATGGCGATCTATTCCTTCCAGTTCTCCACCATTTCCATTGGGACTCGGCACAAAAGATTTGACGGGTAAAACCACAAATTTGCAATGCAACAGTTTACTTTTCGTTTTTCAGTGTACAACAAAAATCAAGAAACAAACGGAAGAACTATTTACACTTTTCCAAGCATCAATATAAATATGGTTTCGAAGAACGGTCAAAAGACTGTCTACCATCAAACCCCTTCCTTTTTTCTACTCCTTTTTTTCCCCTGTTGCTTACACATACATATGACTAGGGCCAGACGGAATCTGCGGACATTTTTTGCTATTTCTGCGGAGTATTTTGTTAAAAATCTGCAGATTTTTGCAGAATTATTTGGGGAGTATCATAACTAAAACCTTAATATATGAGATAAAAAGTAATACCTTTTTAACTTTTATTTAATGTTTACAATGCGAATCCAATTAGATCAACTTTATTTGGTAAACAAAGTAAGTCTCTCATAAAAAAATCTCTACTGAAAGACATTAAATACTACTTTACAAACTGTATTGTAAATAAATCATATGAATATTTTTATATTAGTCAATAGTATTACTGAAATTAATTAAAAAACTGAATAAATATAAATTTACACACATTTACACCAGTAAATAAACAGAATCAATGATGGGCTAAAAATCTGCGGAATTCTGTGCGCGTGGATTCCGTGTGGCCCTACATATGACGTATGGCATTTTTTAACATATGAAACGTCATGTATATAATATAATATCTCAAATATACAAATCAAATGCTGTATCAAATAGCAATAACTATATATCTCAATGCAAATAATATAATTTAATAGAAAAATATTACAAATCTCTTAGTGCTCTTTATGGCTCTAACAATTTTCATGGGTCGAAGATGCCAGATTAGCTGTGGATGCCAGGTGTAACTGTAACAAAAATGTGTGCGTTTTAAAAGAAAACCACATTAGTGCAAGTGGCACCTAAGGGGTTAGTGGACATTCTGACATTTTTATGCCAGGAGCCCCTGACTTGCTTATCTAGAGATAGATCAGTAGATAGATGCGTAATAGATGCGTTTCTTCCTCCCAGCTCTAGATAAAGGAGAGGTGGTGTGGTTCTGCATGCGGTCTCACCTCAGTAAATGAATGTGGTCAGAGCTGTCCAGCTCGATGCACCCCCGTGTCTGCTTGTGGTCTAATCTAAACACACTCACTCATGCAAACATGCGTGTAAAGAGGTGCGTGTCGTCGAGCGCATCTGTCAGGCCCGATCATGAGCCCGGAGCAGGTGACAGATGACACACACATCACACACATAAACACACACTCCGGGGAGGTATGAAGTCCTGCACACACTTACGTTAGCAATCATGGAAAGCGCTTTGATGAGAGATAGCCTGTCGAGCTGATTGACAGAGCCGCTAACAGGAGCTGAAGGCAGCGATGAGGCGACATGGAGAGCAGGAGAGCAGAGGCGTGAGTCTCCACCTCCACACGCTCACGCAAACCTCTAATCACTGACCATGATTAGCTGTCGTCTCGTTGCTCAGATCGTTAGTGTGAGTGACTGGAGTCTCTGCAGGCCTGTCAGTGGCCGTTTAGAAGTGTACAGACACGCTGCTTCATTATTATGACTCATTTAAAAGCATTCGCTCAGGCATGCGTGGAAACTCTTCAGTAACAAATGTAGGTTCTCGAAAACCGCTGCCTTCTGAAGATGTACAGCGCATGATGGAAGGAATACTCTTAAGCACAGATGTACACTCACCGGCCACTTTATTAGGTATGCCTTATTAGTACTGAGGTGGACCAGCTTTTGCCATCAGATCTGCCTTAATCTGTCGTGGCATAGACCCTTGGGGTTTTTCCTTACTGGTTTTCTCTCTTTCTGCTTCTCTCTTCCTCTTTATCAGATAACATTTAGTACAATTACACTCACTGGCCACTTTATTAGTACCGGGTTGGACCTCCTTTGTATTCAGAACTGCCTTAATCCTTCGTAGTATAGATTGAACAAGGTACTAGAAATATTCCTCAGAGACTTCGGTAAATATTGACATGATAGCATCACGCAATTGCTGCAGATTTGTTGGCTGCACATCTGTGATGCAAGTCTCCTCTTCCACCACATCCCAAAGATGCTCTGTTGGATTGAGTACTGGTGACTGTGGAGGCCATTAGAGTACAGTGAACTCATTGTCATGTCCAAGAAACCAGTCTGGGATGATTTGCACTTTATGACACGTCATGTTATTCTGTTGGAAGTAGCCATCAACAGATGGGTACACTGGGATGGACATGGTCAGCAACAGTACTCAGGTAGGCTGTGACATTGACATGATGCTTCAATTTTGCCTCATTTCACGAATCCTCAATTTTTGACATGATTTCCAATTTTGGTGAGCCTGTGCGAATTGTAGCCTCGGTTTCCTGTTCTTAGCTGACAGGAGTGACACCTGGTGTGGTCTTCTGCTGCTGTAGCCCATCTGCCTCAAGGTCTGACGTGTTGTGCATTCAGAGATGCTCTTCTTCATACCTCGGTTGTGACGAGTGGTTATTTAAGTTACTGTTGCCTTTCAATCAGCTGGAACCAGTCTGGTCATTCTCCTCTGACCTCTGGAATCAACAAGGCATTTGCGTTCACAGAACTGCTGCTCACTGGATATTTTCTCTTTTTCAGACCATTCTCTGTAAACCCTAAAGATGGTTGTGTTTGAAAATCCCAGTAGATCAGCAGTTTCTGAAATACTTTGACCAGCACGTCTGGCATCAACAACCATGCCACGTTCAAAGTCACTTAAATCACCTTTCTTCCCCATTCTGATGCTCGGTTTGAACAACAGCAGCAGATCGTCTTGACCATGTCTACAGTACATGCCTAAATGTATTGAGTTATTTAATAACATAAATTTGATAAAATTATAGCTAATATGCTTGAACACATATCTACATGTTTGTAATTCCAGTGGTTGAAGAAAATATATATAATACGTATTTTATATAAAACCTTACATAAATGTTACATTTACAAATTATGTCATATATGCAACATATTTGAAATATTGTAAAATAGTCTCTTGCAACACTAAATGTTGCATATATGACATATTTTGTAAATGTAAAATCTAAATACAAACTTGTATGTCATATGTGTAGTTTGCATATATTTCCATGTATCAGATTTCTCTATGGGATTATCAGTGGTTATTGGATGAGATATATATTTTTCTTGCTGTAAAATACAGCTCAGCTTAGTGAATTTGCACCTTTGGGTTTCTCTCGTCAACTTTTATGCTCTTGGCATAACCCTGCAGTGCTCAACTTCAAAATACATATATAAAAAATGGATCCATTTTATGTGTCTCACTACCTGCACACTCATCGGTTTCTCTCTCATTTTTCTCTACTGGAAAAAAATAAAGTGCTGATTGAGTTGCAAGACGAGGACTTCGCCATGAAGAGATCTCCAGGTTAGGCCATGATCCAGAAATATGATCCAAAAAGCACAGAGATGACAGAGCAGTTTCTCTCAGAAGTAGAGTATATTTAATCAGCGTGGTGCAGAGATGACTGCTCTCACAGAGACACCTGACAGAAAAGACAAGATGTTACGTTTGATAACACAAACAACAACATCACAGAGCTCAGCTGAGAGAATTCATATAAATAAATGATACAGTAGTGTCACTACAACATAACAAATACACAAAATACTGTAGATCCACTGTCATATACTGCTGTTGTGCCTTTCTATAATTAAGGAACTAAATTAGTCGCTCTAGTTAATCTTGCTCTTTAAGTTTTGTCATTTTTCCAAACTTTGTTATACATTGTTTAAAATACTCATATTTGTGCTTTAGTGGTTTAAATTAATGAATACTAATATTAAAAAAAAATTAACATATGTCCCAGTGAGCAAATGGATAAATAGTAGCGTTACACATTTAGCATTAATTTGTAAATATATTTTCTATTATTTAAGCAACTTTACTTTTCACTTAACCTAAATGTATTTATTTCTTTAAGTTGTTAATTAATTATAAATTTATTTATTAAGTTACTTATTTTAAGTGTACTTAGAAAGCAAGAATTATTTGTTGAATTTGAAGAATGCAGACAGAACAACGCTATTTGTAAAAGTTGGAAAACTTGCATGAGTAATTGTCAACATAGGCTCATTCTGAAAACGTAGCCCATGTACATTTCTGGAGATTATAAATTATGTAGCCAGAAGTACATATGGCTGCATTTCATCTTTAAAAGGAACACTATGAGCGGCATGATGCTGTTCCTTTTCGCGCTCACCAGCTGACCGCTTACCTCCTTATGGACAGCTTTCCCGCTATTAATAGTTTTTCCAGTTAGCTTGCTACGACCGTCGGCGGACTTGACCACGATGACCACAGTGACGGGGTTCGAGTTAGGTAAAGAACGGTTCCAGGAAGCAGACAAAAACAAAAGCCAAACGTAATATAAAATAAACAAGTAAATAACAGAGTGAGAACAGCGGCCTCTGGTGGATTTATTTGAAAACAGCAGGCGCGAATGGCACTCAGAAGAGAAATTTAAGATCTAAAAAATCATATACAGCGGCCTCGGGTAAATTTGCAAAAACAAAAACTGCAAAAAAAAAAAAAAGGAGCTCCTGGGATGTATTTGGCGCTCTTCAGAAATGTACGTAGTGGTACATTTTTAGAATGAGCCTGGGTTGGTAATTGTAATTATCATCTGGCCACCTAAATGCAGAAAAATATTATAAAATCGGTGCCCTAATTTTGAGTATTACATTTTTGTTATGAAAAAAACTAATAAATGTTTTTAAAAATATTTTAAATGAATTTAAATAGTTTTTGTCTTATCCTTTAATTACCTGAATGTAAATTCAATAGATTGTTTTAAAATTCACTTTTTTTTCCTGTTGACCTTATTCTTCAATGCGAATGTTTAAGAACATTTTAGAACTTTCGACTCAGTTGCCTGTGGGAGAAATGACTAGGAATAATAAACGGCAGAAAACAGTCAAACTACTCGTTCTACAAACAAGTGTTTGCATGACTGTACATACAAAGCAGAATACTATAAGAAGAACATATCAGTTTCAACATCAAGCAGCTGAACGACCTGTTTTTTGACGTCTTAATATGAATAGAAGTGAATGAGATGGAAGTCTCGAGCCAAAAAGATTCAAATGGCTGCGCCCGCTCGTACACGAGGAATAAGGTCAATAATGAACAGTATAACAGGACAGATTATGAACAGAATGTTCTTTTATGTTGTTTTTCTGAGGTCAGCTTATAATTTTAGCAAGATCTTTTAACATTACAGGATCTATTCCTGTTTTTGACCTTTTGCTTGAAAGATTTGAAAGTACATGCATAAGTATATGGTTGAGGAACAGTTTAGCATAATGAATAATAGACGGATGCTGCTGCGTACACTAGAAACAGTACAGGTCATTATCATCAAAAACCCACCAATGCAACTAATAAAGCAATCGTGACACATGGTAAAGACATCATCATGCTAAATTCAACAAAAAAGGCATTTTGAGTTCATTTGTGAGGTAAAAGTGTTCATGGAAAGTGCTTTATATGAAGTATAAGCAAATCTCCCTCACTCATAATGTAAACAAACTCCTAATATATTCAAAACCATGTGTTATACAGTTGCATGGTTAAAATCATTATCATCGTTGACCATATCTCTCTCATTTCTTTCTTTCTCTATTTCTTTCTCTCACTGTCTTTCACATTTGATCTCTTTTTCTCTTCACATTCTGGCAGCGATTGAGGGCTTAATCAGTAAGACAAATTACGTTGTCTGGGGCTGCATCTCTTTAGCACTAGTCCAGAAAAAACTCAACACCAGTTTGCTAAAGAAACACTGTGCATGTATTAAAAATGGCTCCCTAATTACCGAGCTGCAGCATTTCTTCACAGATCTGCCCATCATCCAACACTCTCTGTCATGAACACTTGGCTGAAAGTTTCATCTCACTCGAAGCATCGCATTAAATACCAATTTCCTCCCTGATGCTTGGAGTCTTTACAGCTGCTGTATTAGCCTCATCGGTCACCAATGTGACGGTGAAGTGCGAAAGTCCAGCAAAACAAAACGTTACTCATTTTTCTCATGCTCATCCCATGACAGAATGTGTTCCATGAAGGTGTTAATGAAACACTTGGCAACTCACACTTTCCATTAAATAGCCTACTTTGCACTAACCTGCATGGAGGAATTTCTCAGCTTCCAAAGGAAACGGGTTTGTTTCCAGAAATGTGCCTTTTTTGTGCGGCTGGTTATGTCATTTGAATAGGATATGCTTTTTCTGGCTGTCACATCCTCATTCATATGACATAATGATGACACACTTACTAATACTTAAGCTTTTTTCTCTAGATGTACTGTTTTTTTTTTTTTCAAAGGGGGTTGAAATTTGCTGCATTGCTAGTTTTTTGTTAGGTGCACTAAGGTTTCTTAGACTAGCAGGTTCTGGTAAGTGCTTCATGCATGATTTAATTCGGCTCAAACGTTAAAGCATGTCTGAAGCTTGTGTAAATTTAAACAAATACATATTTTGCTGACAAAGTGATGAAGAGATTATGAAGGCTGTCAGTTTCACAGGTGCAGACGTTTGCCCGTGCGCAATGGCATACTGTCTCGTTTTTTTGCTCCTTTGCAACTGTAAATTCATTTCTATTTTAAGAGCACACTCCTTATAGAGAGTGTATGATCAATAATTTGTTGAAAAAAGTCAGGGTCGTGTCATTTTTAAAAACTGTCATGTTTGAAGCCTAAAATATACTTCAGTTTTTTAAAGTCACCATGAAATCAAAGTCAAGATTGTCCTTCATCCTACGGTGCATGATTTCTCTCTTTGAAAACCGAATGGATTGTTGAAAGATGGGTGTTGCTAATGCTAACAAAATGAAGGAAGATTAATGAATGGATGAATTTAGAGTGGCGCAACGGTGGTGTAGTGAGTAGCACGTTTGCTTCACAGCAAGAAGGTCGCTGGTTTGAGTCTCGGCCGGGTCAGTTGGCATTTCTGTATGGAGTTTGCATGTTCTCCCTGTGGTTGCGTGGGTTTCCCCCACAAGTCCAAAGACATGTGGTATAGGTGAATTGGGTAAGCTAAATTGTTCGTAGTGTATGTGTGTGAATGAGAATGTGTGTTTCCCAGATATGGGTTGCGGCTGGAAGGGCATCCGCTTGGTAAAACATATGCTGGATAAGTTGGTGGATCGTTCCGCTGTGGCGACCCCAGATTAATAAAGAGACTAAGCAGACAAGAAAATGATGAATGAATGAATGAATGGATGAATTTAGAGTGGAAGCAAGACTAGGAAGGGATGAAAGTAATTTCAAGGGGGAGGGAAGTTTATGATATTAAATTAAGTTTATAACAATTTTTTTTACAAAATAATGAAGTGCACAGATACATCGTTTATAACAAGAACTACTATATAGGTTAAAAATTAAATACGTTTTGTCTTTTAATTCTTTTTGAATTGAGCAAACTAAATTGGCGCAGTGTAATAGTGTATTAGTGTATTGGTGTGTGTGTGTGAGTGAATGAGTGTATGGGTGTTTCCCAGTACTGGGTTGCAGCTGGAAGGGCATCTGCTGTGTAAAATGCATATGCTGGAATGGTTGGCGGTAAAACACAGATGTCTTTACACTTTACATCTAAAAAACAAACAAAAAAAGTAAATTTAAAAAATCGTACACATACCTTAGGAACGGTATAGCAGAATATTTTGGCGGTATGAAACCTTGACTTTTCCAAACCGCGGTATACCTTGAAAACGGTTATCGTCCCATGCCTAGTTGGCGGTTCATTCTGCTGTGGCGGCCCCTGATAGATAAGGGACTAAGCCAAAGGAAAATGAATGAATGAATGAATGAATGAAAGTGATCTGCAAATAGAAAAACATGCACATGCCTATAGACTACACACGTTATACGCACTTGATGTCACCGTTTTCACATATTCATGTTTTCGTAGTTTACACTAAGACAATAAAACAAGCGCTGAAAACTGTGGGTTTTCAGACCCCCAAAAAGCTGTTGTCATGTATTGGGCAAAACACATAAAAGAGTTTGAAATTGTCGTCATGTAAGCGTAACCAATGAAATGTATTTTGCTTGTAATGTTTCAGATAAAGCTTACTAGCATGCAATAGTATGTCCCTTAAAGTTTGAGCATGTGACCAAAAAGTGAAGTATACTTTAGGCTTTTCTTACTTGTTTCAAATTTGGGATGGGTTTCACTCTAGAAATATCACACAAGCAACTGTTGAAGTGAATTACAGCATAACTGTGCACACCTGCAGGATCAGTCCTACAGCTGAAATACAGTCATGCTGATATTCAGAACAACCTTTTGCGAGTGTGATATTGATTTTATACAACAGTTCTGTAAAAATGAACAAAGGCTGGCCTGGAAAACAGTGAACGCAGATGAACAGATTGAGACTAACATTGACACGTCTCAGTGCAGTAAATATCACTATTGGCTAATCAAATTGAAGGACTGGAACTAACTGTTGTATAATGTGAAGTAGCTTTAGCAGTTTATGGAGCATGTCTGCCATGGCAGATGTTTCCTGCAATCGTTCATCTTGCCAAAGGGCTGTTCTTCATTAACATTAGGACTCTTTACATTGGGAGCAGCCTGTGCTTTTGTGTGTTGTAGAGGCAAGTCTTCCAGAGGATCTTGGAGATGACAGAGGTTATAACTGTGAGTTTCTGCCACATTTGTCACCCGGACTCAAGGTCACCATCAGATCAATCTGGTAAGAGGCACAAATGCAACCTTTTTAAAACTCAAGGGTGTAAATATTTGCTTCATAATTTTAGTATTGAGATACTTCTGTTATCTTTATCTTTTATTAACAAATTTTAAATAAGTTTTAGTGACTTCTGTAGTGCTTCTGTATATCCATGCAGTATCACACATTAACAGTTTAGTCAAGTAAAGTAAACTAAATAAAAAAGACAAATATTTCACTTGCATTTTTGCATATTTTAGTTACAGAAGCAGTTTTAGTTTCTGAGTTATGTTTTAGTGTTCATTTTAATTATAAAAATTAAAAAGACTATTTAAATTGATCCCTTTTAGCTATTAAATATAAATATTTTTTTACATAACATAAAATAACATTAAAATTAAAATAAAATAACATTTTAAGAAAAAAATTATAATATTTCATTTTTAAAATACCTTTTAAATTATTTGAGAATGCTAAATAACTAATTTAACTAATGGGACATACAATTGTTAAGGGCGCCACGGTGGAATAGTGAGTAGCACGTTCACCTCACAGCAAGAAGGTCGCTGGTTCAAGCCTCGGCTGGTTCAGTTTGCACTTCTGTGTGGAGTTTGCATGTTCTCCCCGTGGTTGCGTGGGTTTCTTCCGGGTGCTCCAGTTTCCCCCAAAAGTCCAAAGACATGTGGTATAGGTGAATTGGGTAGACTAAATTGTCCGTAGTGTATGAGTGTGAATGAGTGTGTATGGATGCTTCCCAGAGATGGGTTGCAGCTGGAAGGGCATCCGCTGCGTAAAACAAATGCTGGATAAGTTGGCGGTTCATTCCGCTGTGGCAACCCTGGATTAATAAAGGGAAAAAAGAAAATGAATGACTGAATGATGACATACAATTGTTCATTAAATTCTATAATTCTGCAATTACTACCTTAAAATATCATTATTTAGTATGTGTTACATCCTAATAAAAGATGTTGTCATGTTGTCTTCACCAGTGTAATGCGGTTCCTGTTGTCTAAGAGGAGATTTAAAGAGAGCCTCAGACCTTACGACGTGATGGATGTGATTGAGCAGTATTCAGCAGGACATCTGGACATGCTGTCCCGCATTAAAAACCTTCAGTCCAGGCAAGACTTAACTCTCTCCTTAAAAAAAAAAAAAAACATTTACCAAAAACAGCATTCTCCTGCTTCACTAGTCTGTCAGCGTTTGTCCAGAATTATGAGCCCTCTGTTGGTCGATATTCTGTATTGCAGGATGAAGTACTTCAACACTGCTTGATCCAAATCACATTCACAGTGTTTTTTTGTGTTGTGTTGTGTTGTTGTTTTGTTTTGTTTTTGTTTTGTGTGTGTGTGTCACATCGAAAATGATTTGAACTCAGATTCACTCCTTTTCTCTCATATATGTTGTGAAATAACATCCACACATATACCAATATATTTCAACAGCAACAGCCATCTCTGTCATACATGTAAACATGAAGCACTGTTCCTAGGAGTGGGTGAGAACAGACATGTATGGAATATATTTCTCGTTGTTTGTTTGTGGACGGTCCTCCTCGTGGGTTCAGGCGGTGGTCTCCATGTGTTGCTTGATGATGCTTGGTCTCCATGTTCTCTCTGTGTGCTTTGCCAGGATAGATTTGATTGTGGGTCCCCCTCCCCCCTCGACCCCTCGCCACAAGAAGTACGTAAACATTCACCAATGGCCTTCCCAGACTCAATGGCTTTATTATTGGACAGCATTGCAGTATAAGTGTTCTTCGGCGTAGTGATACGCAACTGCTTTGAGGTCAAGACTTGTCTGGTACTACTTTAAAACATTCATCAGCCAATCAGAATCAAGCATTCGTCAGCCACGTAGTGTAATTATACACTTTTCTTTCTGAGCTAAGTTTATCTAAGGTGTTTTATTAAATGATATTGTAAGTCAGAATAAATAAGTTAATGCTGTGCAATAATACTATGCACCGTGCAGCCTGCTTGTTGGGGGACTGATGCCATTGTGCATGTTGTTCTGGGGTTTAAAATGAGAGAATAGCTGAAATGTAGAGTGTGTAAAACACAAAGCATCATAAGGCATGGAACCAGGTGATAGCTTTAATTTTTCATTTATTTCCCCGTGCTATTTATCATAAGGGTCAAATTACGTGCCTTTTCGTCTGACAGGCAGTGTTGAGGAAGCTATAGTATGTAATAAGGTAAAGTGGTGACTGTTTATTCTAAGTACAAATATCTGATCCTATTAATTATCTGTTTGTTTTAGATTTAGGTTTGTAAATGAATGAGTGCAAAACTCTAAATTACTAAATGCTAAATACTAAATTAGGTATCATTTGAAAGCTAAAAACTTAAAAATTTATTATGAGAAAACTATTTTGTGATCTGACGATGTCATTATCATGGACATGGTACATTTTGCATGTTTTTACGGAGCTCCTCCTCATAGTAGACAGTGTCCAAATTTCATAATAAAAAATATATTATATTATTTTACAAATCAAATGTTATTTGAATCTTGACACACATTTTGTTGTAGAGGTCTGACAGCGAAGGTTTTATATTTGGTGTCAGTTTTGTGACATTTGAGTGTCATCCAGTGGCTGTGTTTGGTATTGAACATAAACAAAACTAATAGCTTTCATAGATTAGGTTTTATAGCCGTTTTAGAAAATTGTTTTACAGACTGTACATTGTCTTACCAACCTTGGGTCTAAATTTCAAAGCATTCAGGAACTACAAAATATAGGTACAGTATGGATTACAAAGCTACTTACTGTAATTAAAGGTGCCGTAGGTGATAATGTTTTCAGAAACATTTTTTGTTGTGCTGGTTGAAAGTCTCTTCAAATTCCGATAGTGAAGATTAAAGTAAATGATAAATGATAATGAGTAAATGATAACTAGCCTAAACTGTCTGTCAGCACATGTGAATTTGTACAACTGCGCACCCGTTCACAGAAGATCTGTCATTTGTGTTCATTTATGTGCACGAGAGAGAGAGAGAGAGAGAGAGAGAGAGAGAGAGAGAGAGGTAAAAACGTGCTGAATCAAAACTTTTTCAAGTCCTGAATTAATATTCACTTCAATTCAATAGTTGCTTTATTGGCATGACAATTATTACAAATGTATTGCAACAGCATTTATAGTTTACATAAGACCAAAAAACAACAACAACAACAACATACCTGAATAATAAAAAAAGCAGTAAATAGTAGTAGTAAAAAAAATAAAGAAATATACATATAATAATTAAACAAAAATATAAATCATATATTATTATTCAATATATCTTATTATTATTTAATATATCACATTAATATTCAGTATATCATATTATTATTCAGTTTATCATATTATTATTCAGTATATCATATTATTTAGTATATAATTTCATTAATATATATCTATATCTATATTTATATCAATAAAAATAATAATAGATCAGAAAACACTGTAAATTTGAATTAATCAGAATTAATATTGGAGTTACTTTTGCACGCTGGGGGAAGGACGACACCATGGCTGAAGCATTTCTTTTAGACGGATTATGTTATGTTTTAAAATTATTTTTTTCATGCAAAGCTGATGTAGATGTTGTTGTTTTACGAATGGGTTGTATGCACAGAAGTGTTGTTCAGCCACTGTGTTGTTCAGCCCTCCGGCGATAGATTGATGTGGCTATTTTCAGTTTCATAAGGGACACTTTACAGCATCGATAATGTCGATTTTTTTGTTTTTAGTTTAACAACAAAACATAGGTAAACAGCGCTATTCCACCTAGCCTGCTTTACTGAGGTGAAGTTGTTTTTTATATCCACGTTACATTGGTTTATTTTTTAACAATGACAACCTGTGACGCTCTCCCTTTACTGTTTACCATGCTACTCAGAATATTCGGTCTAAAATAGCATGTCAGTATGGCTTAGTAATTAGTGTAATTCCTGCATGCCACCAGCCAACCACTAAGCTTTAGCACAGCACCTGAGAATAGGTTGTCTGCTGTCATCTTTAAGGTACATGCGTTGTGTTTCAGGAGGCGTGGCTTTGGACAGCAGGGGAGGGACTGTCTTTCAAATATATTATGCTAACTGTTAGCATTGTGGCAGATCACCTACTGCACCTTTAAGTGCAAAACTTTAAATGTGTCTCACTGCACTTTGCAAATGGCATGTCCACAAGAGGCGCCATAAGCTGTTTCATTCCTCCTGTGTAGATGAAGGTTTAATAATCAGCAGAGTATCATGAAAAACAAGTCTGTGGATACAAATGGTATTTCAATGGCATGTTCAGTGGCATGTTTAGTTTTCTCCAGTGCTAAATGTAACTGTTGCAGAGTTTAATCACGTAGTTTCTTGTACTTTTCATGGTAGTTTGAAATTAAATGCCTGATGAGTGTCGCTAAAAGGCTAATGCTATGTAGTGTTTAAAACTAACAATCAAAAATTAAAACAACCTACCCTGTACCTAACTAATGATAGTAATAACACACATTAGCTGAAGTAATGCTGTTTTAACTTATAACTAGGCCCACACGGAATCTGCGCACACAGAATTCCGCAGATTTCCGCAGATTTTTAGCCCATCATTGATTGTTTATTTACTGGTGTAAATGTATATTTATTCAGTTTTTAAATTAATTTCAGTAATAATATTGACTAATATTTTTGTAAAGTAATATTTTCTGTCTTTTAGAGGATATTTTACATGAGAGACTTGCTTTATTTGCCAAATTAAGTGTATCTAATTGCATTCGCATCGTAAACATTAAGTAAAAGTTAAAAAGGCATTACTTTTTATTTCATATATTAAGGTTTTAGTTTAAATACTCACAAAATCATCCCAAATAAATCCACAGATTTTTAACAAAAATCTGCGCAGAAACAGCACAACATTCCATCTGTCCCTGCTTATAACCTTTGTAAAACCTTGTTTACAAACCATACACTGTGCTAAAAATATATATTTTTTCAGACATCTACTTAGCTGTTTTTCAGTATGGAAATTCTAGTGAATCATTCTAGTTAAATAACTCAATTTGTCAAGTAAATCATTTAATAAATGGAGGTTTATTGAAATAAAATTAACTCTTTTTTTTTGAACACCAAAAATAAAAGGTCAAATGAACACAAGAGCAAGAAAAAAAATATTTTATGCATATTACGATTACAGATTATCGACTAATAAAGCCAAAAGACTACTGCGCTTATTTTAGGTTAGTTATTTAATTACTTTGAATTACTTCCCAACACTGCTGTCAGTACCTGTGGCGAAAGACACTGAGTTGTTTTTTCACTGCAGTGATGTGAGCTGCAGCACATCTTTGTTTGAGATGCTCATCTTTCCAACAAGAGTTTTTTGATGTCCTGAATCCTTGATGAATGCATGCTAATTAACGACTTTGCTGTATGGCACTCAGCATGCATTATCGCATATGTTCACTTCCAGCCAATCATCTTTTTTTTTGTGTTCCCTATTATTTCAACCCTGCTGTCCGATATTTGCATTCGCATGTTCAAGTCCTCCTTCATAAAGCTAATTTCTGTTAACTTGACAAGGTACAGTGCACAGTTAACCACTGAATCTCAGTGTGGATGAGGGTGTATTGACTATGTGTCGAAGTGATGGTCTATTGGATCATTAGAGTGGATCAGATTGTGGGAAAAGGAGCCAGTGCAGGAGAAAAGGACAAACCCAAAAGCGACACGGAGGTGCCTGAGGACCCAAGCATGATGGGACGTCTGAACAAGATGGAGAAAGAGGTGAAGTATTTGGGCTACGCACACACTGTCAGTGTTTGGGACTGCATTCACTTGTGTATATATATATATATTAGGGCTGTCCAAAAATTAATCGTGATTAATCACATCCAAAATCAAAGTTTGTTTTGACATAATATGTTTGTGTGTTATATATATTTATTATGTATATGTGATAAACACATTCATAGACGCCTAAACTATATATAAAAAAGTTACATCAAAGTAGTTACATCATATTCAAATGTAAAATTTGTGTCATACACATATATTTTTTATATATCAACATTTTATCAAGTATATGCATTTGTGTATTTATATATTCATAATATAAATATACACAGTACACACACAAATATTATGTTAAACTTTTATTTTGGATGTGATTAATCACGATACATTTTTGGACAGCCCTAATATATATATATATATATATATATATATATATACAAGTATTGAAATGTGTTGATTTGTGTTAAACACGCATAGTGATGAGTATTTTATTTGTTTTAATTGTCATTTAGTTACAAATGTAGCATTTTAGCTGGTAAGAATACTTTTGTAATCACAATGTGTGATTAGATTTTCTTCTCTTTCACAACAAATTTTGGTCCAGCATTAAAGGTAAAGTCAGTTGCAACTTTAATGTCCAAACAGCAACTTCTTCACACATTTGTAATGGCAAAAGTTAATGGGAAATTTTAAATCCTAATCAGTCAACTGAAGTTTCCTTGCCTCAGTAAAGAAGAGATCATTTGAGGCCCCCATAGACCACAAAACAGGCCATCTGCTTTATCTTTGTTTCTGTAAGTTACCAAAACCACACTAGAAAACCGTAAGAACACATCAGACACATACTGTATGTGTACAGTAGCACAATCTATCTCTCCATATACACAACAGGGCTTTGGTGAACATACAGTTGTGAGTCCTTAAAATGTACCAACCCAGGCTCATTGGAAATACCCACCACTGTAACATGTTTCCAATGCCTGGGTTGAAATTTACAGCTGTGATTTTGGGTTTTGAATGTGGTTGTCTCTCCAATATGTAACTGGAATGTAAGTGAATGTACACTAAACTATTTTCCAAAGGTTTTGGCCATCTGCTGTTACATGAGCTTTATTGATATTCCAGTCTTAATACGTTGGGTTTAGTATGGAGTTAGCCTATACAGTACTTTGTAGCTATAACAACTTCAACTTATCTGGAAAGCCTTTAGGTTTAGGAGTGTGTTTATAATAAAGATAGAATCACATTAGTGAGGTCAGGAACTAATGTAGGACAAGAATGCCTGACTCACAGTGTCTGCTTTAATTTATCCAAAAGGTGCCTAGTTTGGTTGAGGTCAGGACTGTGTGTAGACCAGTCAAGTTCCTCCACATCAGACTTGCTTATTCATGTCTTTATGGACCCTTGTTTTGTACAGTGCTGTGCATTCAAGTTAGAACAGGAAGTGGACATCTCCAAACTGTTTTCCACAAAGTTCCACAAAGGAACATGAATTGTCTAAAATGTCTTGGTGTGCTGAAGCTTTAAGAGTTTCTTTCACTGGAAATTAAGAGGCCAAGCCCAATCCCTGAAAAGCAACCCCACACCATAATCTTCCCTTGACCAATCTTTACACTTGGTACAATGCATTCAGGCAAATTCTGTTCTCTTGGCAACTGCCATACCAGATCTGATTGGCATGACTGGTCACTCCAAAAGACACATCTCTGCTGTTCAGTGGCATCTGCTTTAAATTCATTGCACTTGAGATGAAGGCTTAGATGCAGCTGCTCAGCAATGGAAATCCCCTTAATGAAACTCTCTACACACTGTTCTAGATGTAATCTGAAGGCCACACTTAGTTTGGAGATCTGTAGGCCTTGACTCTAAAGATATATAGCGATATTTACACACTGTGTGCCAGACAACAGAACTGTGTGTCTGCCGGTACAATGTGTGAATTTACTGGGCTCCAGAAGGCACGTCGTTCTTTCACAAATATTTGTAGAAGCAGTCTGCATGCCTAGTGCTGAATTTTATACACCAGTGGACATGGACGTGCACCAGAATTCAATAATCTGAAGGAGTCTCCCAGAACTTATGATAATATACTGTAGTTTAAATAAAAATACTATAAAAAAGCTCAAATTTTATATTTTGCTGCTGTTTAACTGCATTTTGCTGCTGTGTGAATGTGGCCTTGTTGTGTTCCTATACAAGTTCTGAACAGTCTGCTCTTGTGCAGGTGGGAGCAATGGACCTCAAACTCAACTTTTTGGTCAGCATATACACGGCACAAATGGGGATCCCACGATCAGAAACCGAAGCTCTTTTGGGCTTCAAAATCGCGTACCCTGCTCCTCCCTACCACAGCCCTGACGAGAAGAGTGAGAAAGTGCCAGATGAGGATGAAAACAAAGGCAAGAGCCCGTCTCCCATCAACCCGGGACCCAACGGGACTCTGACTGAGAGCCAGTGTCGGCCCTCTACCTCATGGCACCAGCAGGATGAGCATCCCCTCAGCGTGCCTCTCTGGAACAACAGTCGAGGAGTGTCACCGATTGGTACAGACGACCCATCGCTGTACCGCCTGCCGCCTCCACCGTTCCACGAGAGCACGGACAACAGCCGCTCACGCAGGTCCAGGAGACCCGTTCAGCAGCAGGCGGCTGTCGAAAGTGACACCTCCCTCTCCATTCCCTCAGTGGACCATGAGGAGCTAGATCGCTCTTTCAGCGGCTTTAGCATTTCCCAGGCTAGGGAAGAGGATTACGTACCTCCGGTAAGTCTGGGGCCTTTTGGTGGAGGCGGTGGGACACTGTGCACCCGTGTCAGGCCGTATCTAGCAGAGGGCGAATCAGATACAGACTCTGACTTGTATACGCCGGGAGCACCATCTCCTCTCTCGTTTACAGGAGAGGGAACTTTCGGGGACAGAATGTGGCCTGGAATGAAGTAGTTTGTTGGAAAAATTCCTTGGATGTAGCTGATGGATGTTTTAACTTGTCGGAGCAGGTCATTTTAGATCATACAAATGTGGGAGTGATTACAGACTCATGCAGCAGGAGCTGTGAAGAATGAATCCCAAAGATTTTGATGTAAAAAAAAAGACTTCAAACAAGGAATCTGATGGTGTGTGGATTCATAAGTGGAAAGGATCGCGTGCATTTAATTACTGGCATGGATAAAATCAAACAAGGCACCTTTTCTTTATTAGTTTGCGTAGTCACCACAGCTAATGCCGTATTAAATGCACTTTACCTTAGAACTATCATTTTGAGTCACAATATATTTATTTATTTATTTATTTACATTGTCTTTTTCTGAAATGTGTTATGAGACTGTTATGAAAACGAGTAGTTAATCAGGGCATGTGTTCGTTGAATAAACTTTTAGTTTAAAGGGTTTACTTTGGAGAAAATTGTTACAGCCAAAGAAAAAGACGACAGAAAGCTGAGCATGCCTTACAGGTACTTTACCCTCTTACATTTCTTATCTGTAGGATGGAAAATTTATTAAATATTTTATAGCCACATTTAAAGTCAAAGCACTTGCAGAGAGAGACATACTGTACTTTAGGAAATGTTGAAAACTGCAGAAACCTTAGGGATGGTCATTGGAGAAATACTCATGCTATTGTATGCAAACGGTTTTAATTTCCTAGAACTGGTAACTTGCACTATGATAACATATTTTATGCTGTAGTGAAGAAGGCACTGAATAATTATCAGACCTAAAAATACATTAACTGCATGGCATGTTTACGGAATATAGCTTGTTGACAACTTAATTGAGATTACGGCAGAAAGAAATAGCATAAAGGACAAAGGAATCTGAAAAATATCAAATTTATTTATTTGTTTTGTTTTGTCAGGTCAGTTTTATTTTGAAAGGATTTGTTTGTACAGGTGTCCTATATGGGCGAAAGACCACGCACAGTACACATTTTTCAATAAAAAAGAGAAACATTACATCTAAATGTGGTTTACATAACAAAACAGGGATTACCATGTTAAAAACGAATATTTTTCAAAGCTGTATTTCAAAGCACTGTTTAAACATTGCAATATTAGGTTGCACCCTGTAAGGAAATAAAGTTGGTCTTATCTCTGCTGGCCTGTCTGCCTTTTTTTGGTTTTTCTGTTTAGTTTTTGCAATAGTTACATATATACATGCATGCAAAACCTAAACTTTTATTGTCTGTTTTGAATCATGTTGAGTATGGAAGATCCGTCTGAATTCAGTAGGTCCATGTTGTCTGTTGCCCAGCAGTAAGACAGCAGCCCCACCACAGTCACAAGACTCAATGCGAACACTGACCGCAGCAGGAAAACACACTGTAAGAGATCAAGACAGGGTTTGTTCAGGGTCTAAACGTTTAAGTATCAAAGCTCAAAGTGCATGACAGATGGAGGAAATGTCTACAGAAATAAAGAACCACTGAAATCCCTGGAAGGAGTTGTCAGTAGGTTGGCATGGTGACTCAGTGGTTAGCACTGTCGCCTCACAGCAAGAAGGTCGCTGGTTTGAGTCCCGACCGGACCAGTTGGCAATTCTGTGTGAAGTTTGCATGTACTCCCAGTGTTTGCGTAGGTTCTCCCCAGGTGCACCAGTTTCCCCCATAGTCCAAAGACATACGCCATAGGTGAATTGGGTAAACAAAATTGGCCTTGTGAGTGCATGTGTGAATGTGAGAGTGTATGGGTATTTCCCAGTGCTGGGTTGCAGCTTGAAGGGCATTCGCTTTGTAAAACATATGCCAGAATAGTTGGCGGTGTAGTGACCACTGGCAAATTAGGGACTAAGCCGAAGAAAAATGAATGAATGAATGAGTTGTCAGTAATTTCAGTCTTAATACCTTCCCAGACATATGTAGGTTTGTTTGAAATGTGTACAATGGTGTCTTGCCGACAACCCTCCTGGGCAGTGCTCCATCATATAGCCCCAATGTGTCAGGGCTGGGTGATTAATGGAAAAGTAATCGAAATCGACATTCAGAACCTATAATTAATCAAATTTTTTCAAGACAATTATTTCGATTACTTTCCCTACTGCATGTGGAGTCACACACCTCTGTTTAGGTGTTTATAAGATTTAAACTTATGCGTCGAACGCGCGGGTGTGGTCCGGTGCAGCCTTTGCATGGTCGCATACCCGCGCACCTCTCGAAAAATTTAACTACACAATGCACGTTTGCACTACATTGAAGATGTGTGGAAGCTGTGCCAGAGATGCCTTGAAACGGCATATTTTACATTACAATAAAATTATTGTTGACATTTAAATATTTGTTTACAGAAGATATGCACTGTTTAAAATATTATTTACAGGATACACAAGAGTAATTTTATTTAGAAGAGATACTGCTTATTTTCTACTTTTAATGTGAAAAACACTGATAATACATTTTGTTTTCAAAAGTGCAAGTAATGTATTTGTGACTGTTGGTTTCTAGCATTGTGTTTTAATTTCAGTTGTTCAAGGTTGATGTTTAATAAATAATCACAGATATTAGATGTAGGGTGTGTTTTCAATTATTTTAAACTCAAGTAATGCACCCTTCATTCAAAAACCTCTCACTTGTTGTATGTCAGCATATTTACTGTGGATTTGTCAGTGAACTATGAAGGCAAAAAATAAATCAATAAATAAAATAATCGTAATCGAGTTAGGCCAAATCGCCCAACCCTATGTGTTTATGTCTCCCAAGTTTGAGTCTGGTCTGACAGACATTTTAAAACCTGTCCTCCTTTCTCTCTCCAATTTCACTTCCTGTATGCATACTGTATACTGTCCTTTCACAATAATCACAAACACCTTTGCATAATGTCTGTGTATATGATCTTCATTGGCTGCCTTTAAAAAACATCCAGGTAGACCCTCAAAAACAACAGTTGTATCTGAGGAAGAGTTTTTGTGGTCGACATGTAAAGAAGACCTTTTTTTTGTGCTGTTAAAACAGATCTGTTTAACAAACACTTTCAAATGACAAATGAGGACCTGAAGCAACACATAGTAACTACTAACTTCTTTTGTTTTCAGATGAGTTTGTGCCAAAAAACATAAGCATACACAGAATATTATTTAATTACCCGTATGTCATTCCAAACCCGCGAGACCTTTGTTCATCTTCGGAATACAAATTAAGACATTTTAGATTAAATCGGAGCGCTCCCTCATCCTCCATACACATCAATAGTCCTGACTTGTTCAAAGTTCAGAAAAATACCAAAAAATGTAAATCCTCAAAACAGACCACATGTGGTTCAATCTGAATATTATCAAGCTATGACAACTGAGTACACATCTTGGGTGAACTATACCTTTAATACCACCGTTACTTTTGGTCTCACAAGACACAGAACCTTATGCATGCTAAACACTTTTTCAACGTAAAATTTTTACAAATCTGAATAATTTATGTATGGATTTTAGTGTATGTGTGCAAGAGATAATTAATATGTCCACACATATTATAAATGAGTCTCCAAGTTCTTGAATGATCCATTTCAGATAATGTGAGAAAATGGGTGATGGTGCAGTTTAAAGTATGATAAAGGTTGTGTTTTCTTGACCTTGAATGGATGTAAACGTACTGTATTGTGGGAGAAAACCTTTAGTGCTGATTTACTGCACAGGCTGATTAAATGCAGTAAATTACATTGTCCATGAATAATGGCAATCTTAGAACCTCTATTGCTGTTTATATGATGAATGTCCGCACATTTTCTACATTACTTACTGTAGATTAACTCTGTTGTTATTTCTGCCCTTGAAACACTCATATTGTTATGCTCATGAGGACAAAAAGTACGCTTTTGTCAAACCTGTGCCCAGATTAAAAACTGAACTAAAATATTTTCAATCTTGTTTTCAGAGGTTTCGTTTTGGTCAAACTCTTTCTTTTTTAATCTTTCAGTTCAATATTCACCTTATTTCTCTTGGGCAGTTCCTTCAGCTGCTTGTCTGCTCTTTGTAAGCCCTTTATTAAGACTTTGTGCCTTCCTGTGTACAAGCGTCTCTCGTGTGGTTCATCAGAATCACTTTGGTCCTGAAACGCGTCAAGAGCCATAAATAGTAACGTTTTACGATTACCTAATTACTTTGTGCTATGTTTTAAGATCTCACCTTTATCTTCAGGGCACTGGAAGAGTCATCTTCTGTGTATGATTCTTGCTCACTGCTGCATGGCAATGTGAAATACAGTACGAACTTACAAATCTGAAACATGATTCATATTTAAAGCTTAATTACATTCATCTTACCTCTCATTATCTTCCTCATTTTGAGAATCTTGATGCAGCCCATACAGACCTTTCTGACTTCTGTCTGTTACTGTTCAGAGAGGAAATTCCATTACATTTTGTTTATGAAGCACATTTTTTATGCAAACTTTAGAAAGTTTTACTGTAAATATAATATGAATACTTCTAAAGCCTTTAAGGGTCTTTATGGTTTCTAAAACTTTTAAATCTTTTAAAACTTTCTATTAATTCATGTTAGAATATGATTTATTCCTGAAATTTTAGTCTAGTGTTATTTTATCTTTCCTACTTCAGTATCAGTGATTAATGTTGTAGTGGAAAACATGATAGTTTTTCAGGGCTAAACATAACATTCAAAAGAAAACATTAGTAGTGTCAGAAATGCTTTACTGTCACTGTTTTTAGCAGCTACTAAATATAATGCATCCTTGTAGAATATAAGTATTGGTCCCCAAAAACCATACTTACCCTCGTGTTTTTCTTGACCAGACTCTTCATAGTATTTTTTTAATGCTTCAGTTCTTTCTTGTTGCATTTCTCTCTCTATTTCGATTTTCAGCTTCTCCAAGAAATCATCCTCATCATCAAGGATCTTACTTGAGTTTGTTTTATAAAACTCTTCTTCGCCAATATCGTAATCATATTCGTCAAGCATCATGTTGTCCTCATCCCTCAATAATGGACCGATAATTTCTAAAGTGTCCGAAACTTGTCTGCTGTTGTCGTTGTTGCTTTGGTCTTGTTGGAATAAATCGTATTCTGAAGTACGTGGGTCATACATGCAATATTTTGTGTTTTGATCCTCTTCACTGCTGTGTAAACAGCAACATCACGCACAAATCAAATTCATAAGCTCGTTGAACGAAACTGAGTAAAGATATCTATGTTATTTACCTTTTCAGTATCAAAACTTTGGAATCCATCTTACCTGTCACTTTCCTCCTCGTAAAGAGAGTATTTTGGCTCCAAACAAAATGTCACCAGGTGGCTTCGATCTGTTGTTGTGAGAGCATTACACAAACCGTTAAAAACTTTTTAAGAAATTATTTATAAGTGATAATTAAAGGATCACACAAAAATAAAAATTCTGTTATTAATTGCTCACCCTCGTGTACACAAATTATTATTTTTTAAATATTCCTTGTGTTTATAGATTTTTTTTTTTAAGGGAAATGATTGTAAACAATTTGATTTGGGCTGAATTTAAACAAATGAATTTAGTTGAACATTACTTAATTTGTTTGTTTAAATTCAATCAATATAAATTGTTTGCAACAACTTTGCAGAAATCTTTTTTTTTTTCAATCTGCTGAGACCTTTGTGGTTTCATATTCTCATATTTTTCACATTTATATAATATATTTTAAGATAAAATTGGAGAGATCTCTCTTTCTTTGTAGACAGCAACAGTCCTGAGATGTTCAAAGTCCAAAAAAGAAACTAAAAACATTGTCAAAACATTCCATGTTACTTCAGTTGTTTGATCGCAAACATATGAAGCTCAAAGAACAATCCTACGTGCCTAAACAATTTTGTTTGCATTTGTTTTCCACATCAGATCAGATCATATCAGGGTGCATATTTGCTATGGGCAATATGACACTTGCATGCTGTCCTGCTGACTCTAATAAATTGAATGGCAGTATCATAAAGGAAGGTCATATTACAGTTTTTAGTCGTAAATGTTCTAGGAGCTTTGTATGATTACAGTTGAACCACTCAAGTCAAATAGAATGTTTTGACAATGTTCTATTCGTTCCTCTTCTGCAATTGTCTTCTGGAAAGTCTTGGGACTGGAGGATGAGGGAAGTCTTGGATTTCATTTCATTTTCAGAATATCTTAATAAGGTCTCAGGGGATTGGAACAACATGGCGATTGGACAAATTTTCATTTTTGGGTGAACTGATCCTTTAAGAGACCTCTACAGTTCTATTTTGTGTTACTTTAAATGTACAACCTCAATAACACAGGAAATTTAACAAAACAGATTCAAACCCCATGTGTAAATGGGAATGTGTCTCTTTCAGCTACTTGCAATTTAATCATTCAAAATGCATCTTTATACAAGGGCCTTTAAGATATAACAAATAAACATCTACCTCTGATTTCCTCGCCTTCAACGGTGTCGTAGTATTTGTTAAATGCTTTAATTCTTTCTTTTTCTTTCTCCCAGTCCCTTTCGAACCCCTCTCCTTCATTCTCCAGCTCCTCCAGGAGATTGTCCTCTTCGTCACAGAGCACTTCTTCCCCATTAATGTCCCAATCATATTCATCAAAGTTCAGTTTGTCCTCGTCCATCACAGACCAAAATGTTCCAGGTAACAAAACGGTGATGTCTTCACTGTTATCGTTTGGTTTGATTGAAACGGCCTCTGATGAATATAACTCACTGCTGCTAGTTTCAGCTGAGTGTCTCTCAGGTAAACCTTCCTTTTCAGATGCTGGAATAAAACTTGAAGAACCTACGTCACATCTTTCTTGTTTCTGACTATCTTTGACCAGCACATCCCCTACTCCATGTTTAACACTGTTGCGATCTGTTGGTAAATCCTCATTGAAGGTGTGCTCTTGTTTCTGAAGAGTTGGTTTATTTTTCTCTGTTTGGAATGGCAAATCAGGGTTTTCATCTTGAATTTTGCAGTAGTCGCCATCACTGCTGATATCGCCATCGTATTCAGGCTGCTGGTTCTTGTAGGAATCACTGGAACTAGATTGTACATTTTCACCGACCTCAAAATCAGAACTTTCCCCAGCATTCGAAATCTCACTGCTATAATCGCCGTCCCTTAAACTGTCTTGCTTTGTCGCGAACAAAATGTCATCAGACTTCCTAGATGTGGTCGTCTCATACAGATCCTCATTCTTGACATATGTAATCATGTCTGCATGATCCACATCTTTAGCATCTTTTCTTAAAGTTACAGCTTGGTAACTCAGGGTCAGTTCGCCCAGCTTCTTCATCTCACCTGACCAACCTAAACAATCATCTAGCTTTCTGTCCATGGTTTGACCTTCACCACTGTCTCCACTGTCACTCCGAGACAAATCAGAGGGATATTCTGCTAAACCTTCCTCTTCTCCCTCAAGATCGTCTTCTGTAAACTCTTTCAGTTCATCTCCAGACTGGACAACCATTGATGCTGCAGGCCAGTCTTGCAAGGTTGAGCCAAGACAGTAGAGCTTATTATCATCCTCAGTGCTTTTCGGCTCCACCGTGTCCTCTTCTGATTCTGAGCTCTCATTTTCAGGTTTATCCACCATCTGGTAGGACAATAGATGGGAAGTGGTCTCCTCTTGAGTTCTCATTGTAATCAAATCAAGCGGAGTTCCTTTTTGAAGGCTCATTACCAGCACACTGTCGTCTTCTAGTTGATGGATATCTTTGAATCCCTCCTCTCTGCGTCCCTCATCACGCAAGCTTAAGTTCTGGTCTTGGGTCGGTGTCTTATTTTCATCTGAATTGCTGTCGTACCTTGAACCACCAAGCGTAGATCCTGGCTTCATGCTTTGCTCATCTAATGAGAAGTTGCTATTGTTCTCTGAACAGTTTTTAGTTTCCTCTTCTCTATTTTTACACTCCAAATCTAAGTCAAACTCAGTTCCACTGGACTCTTTGTTATTTTTTTCATCGTCCTGCATATCTGGTGCACTTTGAGGTGTGTTTATGCTGTGTTCTGTTGTGGGGTCGTCATCAGAG
>CAIGQQ010027046.1:0-10989 GCA_903798035.1 Danio albolineatus | reverse complement strand
TGTGTTTATGCTGTGTTCTGTTGTGGGGTCGTCATCAGAGTGCAAACGTTCCCTATTTTCACTCTCTAAATCTGCTTCAGAGTCCGATTCACTGGATTCTTGGTTACTGTTGTTGTCGTTCTCCATATCTGGTGCATTTTGAGGTGTGTTCATATTGTTTGCTGATACGGAGTCATCATCAGTGTGTAAATGTTCAAACTCTAAATCCGCTTCAGACTCTGACTCACTGGATTCTCTGTTACTGTTGTCGTCGTCCTCCATATCTGGTGCATTTTGAGGTGTGCTTAAGTTGTTTTCTGCTGCAATGTCGTCATCTACTTCAGAGTCACTTTCACTGGATTCTCTGTTACTGCTCTCGTCGTCCTCCATATCTGGCATATCTTGAGATACACCAGTGCTGTGTGCCATTGCAGTGTCGTCATCAAAATGTAGATGCTCAAAGTTTGGCTCTGTTTTATTGTTTTAAAAAGCAGGTATATACACAATTTAGTATTTATCAGAAATTTTTTTTTTAATCAGAAAGTTTACAGACAATTGCTACAATCATAAAAAAACAACACAATCCAATTCATACAACATACAGTATGAAAAAAAAACACTTGTGAAAATTCAGTTCTTTATATTAACGGAGACCACATATTTGCAAACTTTTTAAAAACAAATTTATTCTTGAAACGTGGATTAGGAGCTTAAGTTATGTGTTGCCCATGGAAGAAATGCGATATGGGATGGCAAACAAACTAAACACATTTTTTAAAATCTGGAACCCAGTTTTGTTTTATGTCAGTAATGCTGACTTGTAACTCATTATAGGTGGAATTGGTTTGGCATATGTCGATTTGTGGAGCCTACACATTTCTCTGTAAAGTATTCATAATAATAATAATAATTCAAAAAAAAATTCTCTTATGCTTTCAGGATAATATTGTATTACGTTGTATCCGACTGTTTGTGTATTGTGAAATGGCCTTTGTACACCCTTTTTTTGTTTTTGTTTCTTTGTTTGTTCTATTTACGATAAAAACAATAAAAAGATTAATGAAGAAAAAAAAATTATTCTTGAGTCACAATGTTTGTGGAATTAAGACATTTAGTGGTAAATATATTTAACTGCATAATTGGCTACAAAGTGAAAAGAGTTTAAATCTTACCTGCAAATGCATCCGTCAGAAAATCTGCAATGTTTCGGTCCATCTTTTTTTAAATTTAGTTTCTTACCGTACAGAAAAAATCTGATGCAGACATGACAGACACTCTGAATGTTCCACCACTTGACAAAATGAGAGTGTAATGCTCACCGCTTCGTGACATCGCTTCCTGTTTAAACAGTGCCATGATAGCAAGGACATGAACACATTAGAATGTAACTAAAAATGTGCACTTGTATATAAACACTGTTAAATATAAAAGTCAAAGGTTAAATCAATATATTTAAGCTATACTAACTTAATAAATTACATCTTACTAAATATTGAATGTGTGTGTGAGTGTGAGTGTGTGTGTTTCTGCAGGAACTGCAGGCTTGTATGAGTTTCTAGGTTGTGGTTTCAAAGTTTAACCGCAGCACATTGCCTCTAAATTGATGCATCCTTCGTATAAGTTGCACGGTAATTTTATTCTGAGCATTTCTGCGTGTTTCCGTCAGACAGTTTAAAATGTGTTTTTAAAATGAGCAAGAGATTTTTCTACAGCTACTACTGTGCTGCAAATTTGTGTTGTCGGTTTTACAGCATGAATTATTTATTGACATTAAAGAGTCACTGCTTTTCTTTTTCAAAACAGGGTAAGGGACTAACATTAAAAAAGAGATTTAAACAAGAAATATATTAATCTGCAAATTGGATTTCAAAATTGGAGAACATTTAATAAACATGATTTTTTTCTTCAGAAATTAGAACTAAGTAGCAGTAGGATGTGTACATGTTTATCAGCTGTGTTTATCAACTGTATCTGAAACGCTCATTTAAGATTTTATATTGTTTCTCAGAATGTAACTCAAGCATAAATGTGTTCAGCCTCCACCTTCCTTTTTTCTTAGACTCAACCTTCATTTCTAGTTATAACTCCACAATGAAATAGCTCCAATCATACAATCAGCTACTAGCAATCAATCAATTTCCGAGTTGGAGATAAAAAAGAAAAAAAAAAGAATAAATTCTCGTGAAAGTCTTGAGACAATTTGAAAAGAAAATGTAAAGCCCTGGTTTTTTTTTGTTTTTACCAGCCTCCAAATATCCGACAGTCCATTGTCATCCTTTAGAGTGTGCATAGCCACTCTATCTCTAGAGCTTTGCCTAATGCTGCCTTGACTTCTGTCCAAAATACCATAGTTTGATTAAAGTCACCTTTAGGTATAACATTCCTTGCAAATTTGCTAATATCTTGTTTACCAAGTGAAAGAATTAAGGCTCCTCATTATTTGATCCATATATATTAATATTACATACATAGCACTACTTGAACATTATTAAGTTTTGCTTCTAAACAGAGCAAGTGACCTTCCTTGTCCTTATGTTGATTCATTATTATTCAGCTCTTTTGCTCTTTTTAGGATCACTTCTGATTGAACACTCAACTGTAAAATGCTATACAGTATATATTGTACCACGTTATACAGTAAATACACTTTTAAACACAGTAAACACAATTCTTTTTGTCCTGATATTCTTTAAAAAAACTCTTTATTGACATTGATTGTTCTATGAATAATATGTCATATATATATATATTAAATTTTCTATTGCACAAAATGTTCTTTATAGTGAAAAGTGTTCGTAGGATATACGTCTTTCACACAAGCAAAAGTTCTTTTAAGAACAGTTCACATTTAGGAAACTCATCAAATATAAAAAGTGTTTATTTGTCGATACAAAGGCCTACTGTATGTAGCAATTAATGATCACAGTATCAGGCTGATAATGATATAAAATTATTAGTATCTGTATACTTTGTTAGTCATATTCACAGATTTGCATCATTTTACAGTTCATGGCGCAGGAGGTAGCGATGGTTTGCTTTTAAATCAACCTCTACTGGGAAGTGGTCACTGACTTCCAAAGCCTATAAGTGCAAAGAAACAGAAAAATAAAATGTAAACATTTTTAAAGAATTCTTACTCTTTGATTTAAGTAAATGAATAGATCAGTATAACCATTTACCTCTTCCTCGGAGAGATTGAATTCCTGTTTGAAGTTGAATGGTTGAGCAGATTCCGGAACTATCCCAGAAAATAGTTCTTTTCCATGAATAATAATCCTTGTGAGGGATTTCAGAAAGATTGAACAGAAGGGTTATCAAATATGTATTGTGAGTATATTAAAAAGTATAATAAAAAATGATAAATGCAATATGCTAACTGTATTTTAAACTCAGAGCTGCAGGAATGAGTCCCAAGACCTGAAAATAATGTTTAAAAGGTCTTGCTCAAAGAATTATTTTCTTTCTACAACATTAGTTCTTTCTCACTTGTGCTTTTGTATGTCTAGAAAGTATTGTTTGCTTACAAGCAGCTCAAAAAGGACTACAGATTAGAAAACACATCTATTATTAGTCCATTTTTTCTTGTTTTCGCTCCCATTGCTAACTATTCTACACTATAAATATCCAGTCCATCAGAAAGTTCAATTCAATTCAATTCAATTCACCTTTATTTGTATAGCGCTTTTACAATGTGGATTGTGTCAAAGCAGCTTCACATAGAAGGTTATAGTAAATTGAAAATGTCAGTTTAGTTATTAGCTAGTAAATTATTAGCTAGTATATAGCTGAGTTCAGTTCAGTTCAGTGTTGTTTAATATTCACTACTTCAAGTCACATCAAGCAGTTAATTAAGTTAATTCTTACCATTTTTTTTCACTACACATACTTCCTGTGAAAATTTCTTTGCTTTATCTTTTCATTTGAAGTGAATCAAAAAAGTTTTTCAAACTTGTTTGTTCAATAGTTTTGAGACAATATTGATAAAAAGTTTTTTATTGACTTGCTGATTGCTGTTTTGGTTGTTAGTTTTTATCCTCATAAAAAACATGAATGGGAAATTACATTTCTAACCAGTAATGCTGAACAGGTGATTGTGCATTAATGCAATCCTCTGATTTGGCTTACAATATAATGTCATCTCTGCAGCGCTCTGTTGTCTTTATGGTTACTATGTAGGTTTGCTGTACCTGTCATAAGCGCAGCGTGTTTTTTCACGCACTGTAGTGTCTTGTTCGTCTCTGATCAACCAGTGGAACTTTGGGTCGCTCCTGAGACGCACGTTTTTCAGTCCTTTATTAGTGACGTAGTTGCAGGCAGCATTTAAGTCCCCCAGAAACATCACATTCTAGATACGAAAGATGCAAACATACACAGAGGCCATCAGAAATTACAATTGCAACAATTCAAATAAAAACATAATATAATATAATATAAATAAATAGGACTACGGTGGAAAAATTTGCCAACTAAAACATGAAAATGTTAGGGGAAAATATTTTAAAATGTTGTTAAGGGGAGACATTAACAGGGCCGTTCAAAATAGTAGGTTTTTTTTTTTGCAGATATTATTTATTATTTTTTGCAGATATTAGGTGACCACACTATTATGTTAATGAATATAACTATTTAATAACACAGTTTTTAAATAATGCTAAAATATATATTGTCCATATTCATTGCGAAATTGATAACAATCAATTACTTATTTATACTGTATAATACTGTAATTAATATTTATATGTATAATATATGTACAATTGAAGTCAAAATGATTAGCCCTCTTGTGAAATTTTAAAAGTGGTGTTTAAGCAATGACATTTACTTGTTTTATTATTTCTTCTAGAGAAGGTATTATTTCTTTTAGTTTGGCTGGAATATAAGTAATTTTTAATTTAAGAAAATATATATATATTTTAGGGTCAATATTATTAGCTTGATTAAGAAATTATTTTATTCAATTGGCTGCAGAAAAAAAAAACATTGTTATCCAATGACTTTTCTAAATAAGGTTTTCCATACCTAGTAAACCTAATTAACCAATTTAGGCCTTTAAACTGTACTTAATACTGAATACTGAATACTGAATACTAGTATCTTGCAAGATAACTAGTAAAATATTATGTACTGTCATCATGGCAAAGACAAAAGAAATGAGTTATTAAAACTACTGCATTTTAAAAATGTGAAAAAAGTGGCGCTTGGTAAATCTTTGAAAAAGAATAAACAGTACAGCTAATCCTTTTTCCTTCAACTGTATATATTATACATTAAATGTGTTTGGGTGATATGGTGGCTCAGTGGTTAGCACTGTCACCTCACAGTAAGAAGGTCGCTGGTTTGAGTTCCGGCTGGGCCAGTTGGCATTTCTGTGTGGAGTTTGCATTTTTTCCCCTGTGTTGGCGTGGGTTTCCTCCGGGTGCTCCGGTTTCCCCCACAGTCCACAGACATGCTATAGGTAAATAGAGTAAACTAAATTGACCGTAGTGTATGAGTGTGAATGTGAGAGGGTATATGCTGTGTAAAACATATGCTAGATAAGTTGGCGGTTCATTCCACTGTGGTGACCCCTGATAATTAAAGAGACTAAGCTGAGGGAAAAGGAATGAATAAATGTGTTTGCTGTACTTCAGTTTTCCATTTCTTCTTGATGGTTTGAAAGACCTCGTACAGCGAATCCATCTCTTTCATTGCAGTCTTAGGACAGGTGTGCTGACCAATCAGGACAAAGTTCTTCACCACTGTAAAAAGACACGTCCAATCAGATCAAACATACACATGCTGTTTTATTCTGCTGGTTTTATGAGACGTACAGGTTGTTGGAGAGCGGATCCATATGATGAAGGGCTCTCTGGAAAAGACTTCTGATGCACTTTCATTGACCTCTGGGTGCTCATATTGCTCTTGCACATGCAGCATGTCTTTTCTGTCAACACACAATATTCAGGTATGTTCACTCCAGGTCACTTTCCTTTTAATGTGTATACAAATCTGTGCACATTTCTGAACGATTTCTTTTTACCTGTAAATGTACACATACTGCTCCTTATATGTTTTCTTCCCCAACCTTTTACTCTCTAAATGGGCGTAAATGTGAGATTTGTCGAATCTGGAAGAAGCAAAAGGAAAACAATGTGTTGGATGTTCTATATTGATAGTTAGACGCATCTGTGAATCCACATTGAGTTTGAATATCAGGTTATAAATCTTTACAGAAATCAGAAAAGGCAGCACAGTGGGTAGCGCTGTAACCTCACAGCAAGAAGGTCACTAGTTTGAGCCTCGGCTGGGTCAGTTGGCATTTCTGTGTGCAGTTTGCATGTTTTCCCTGCGTTTGCATGGGTTTTCTCCGGGTGCTTTAGTTTCCCCCACAAGCTAAATTGTTCGTAGTGTATGTGTGTGAATGAGAGCATATATGTGTTTCCCAGTGATGGGTTGCAGTCGGAAGGGCATCCGCTGTGTAAAACATATGCTGGATAAGCTGATGGTTCGTTCTGCTGTGGCGACCCCTGATGAATAAAGGCACTAAGCCAAAAAGAAAATGAATGAAATGAATGAATGAAATCAGAAAACTAAAACCCTTACTTAAAAGTGCAGCATGTAATCTTCCACATTGCTAACAGCTTAGCATAAATCTCTGACTGTTGCTTACTATATAATCATTTATTTCAGTAATGATGGCCACATTGTAAGAATTTCTTGATTTGTTGTTGGTAAATCAAAAAAGACAATGAATTATTTCAACATGGTTAAAAAACAAATGACTAGGGCCAGACAGATTCTGCTAACATTTTTTTTGCTATTTGTGCGCACAATTTTGTAAAAAAAAAATATATATATATCTTCTGATTTTTGCGGAATGATTTTGGAAGTATTGAAACTAAAAATTTCATATGAAATAAAAATACCTTTTTAACTTTTATTTAATGTTTACAATGCAAATTCAATTAGATCCACATATTTGGTAAACAAAGCAAATCGCTCGTGTAATATATCTACTAAAATACAGAAAATGATTTACAAACTTTTTTGTAAATAAATCATATAAACATTTTCATACTAATTAATACTGTTACTAAAATTAAATTAAAAACTGAATAAATATAAATTTACACACATTTACTCAAGAAAATAAATAGACTCATTGATGGGCTAAAAAATCTGCAGATTTCTGTGCATGCAGTTTCCACGTGGGCCTACAAATGACTAAATCATGAATGAATCTTTAAATTGTGACAATGGTTGAACTAAAAAAAGAGAAATGAATAAATCTAATTTTTGGGATCAGTATGGCTTCTTGTTTTTAAAAGAAGCCAATCGCTTATCAAGGCTGCAATTATTTGAACAAAAATTCAGTATAAAATAATAAAGTCTTATTACAATTTCAAAAAACTTTTCTGATTTCTGCACTACCTAATTTGAATTTAAATGTATTATCTTTCTATTCCTAAAGACATGAGGTGATCAAACTGTTTAATAAAACTGTTTCTTTTAAGTGGTTTTAACCAAAATATAGTGACCACATTCGCTGAGAAATGCAAAAAAAAAATTCATTTTCAACAAGAGGTGTACTCATTTATACACTCATTTAGCATAATTACGACTTAGTTACTAAATGAAACTAATATAAGTAATATTTACCTGTTCAGATTCATCAACAGTACAGAAATGGCTTCACCTCTAGAATCTCGAACCTCCTGAATCAAGCTCAGGTCACAGCGAGAAATAATCTAGAAATGTACAAAACGCTTATCTCAGCATTTAAAAGAAACTTTATTTGTAATCTCAAATAACACTTGTACCTTTGTCAAAATCTCCATAACTCTCTTATTGCTGGCCTTTGCTTCTCCATAGCTTTGGATGTTGAAGGCGCAGATCTTCAGGGAAATGACACAAGTGCACAAACACAGTCCAACAAAACCCACCAGAAGAGGCGACCTCATTGATCACAACCTCTGGGAACACACAATCATCAGATCAAACATCACAATACTGGATACAGTAATACGCAAATATGAAAATGTCTTTAGCTAAACCTCAGGCTTACAGCAGTGTCATATCGTACATGAACTATTGAACTGCACTTCCAGTTTTCAGCAGCAATTCAGTCATCAAAAAGTATTCTATTATTCTAAGTATATCAAGCAAATGGATTACGGCACAAGCATATGAAATGACTCACCCTGTAAGATGCCTGCCAAGCTTTTCTGAGTGATATAGAGTTGTAGTAGATCTTTTTTTATTGGTCTCTGGTTATCTCTTCACAGGAAACCATGGTGCAAAGTTGTGTTGGGCAAGAGGAGGGGCAGTGTGTGAATGTTTTTAAATGAGCTGTGTCAGAGCTCCAGTAATGTGCAGGTCAGTCTGGAACACTAAAGAGAGTCACCTGTCATGACAATGTGCTTTTCAGCCATTCAACAGGACAGTATTGTTGTTTTATCCTCAGTGTGTGCTGCGAACTAAAAGAAGTGCACGCTTCTATCTGGAAATCATATTTTAGTGAAACAAAGACACGACTCAAAATACACATACAGTTTAATACTTATGGCAAAATACAAAGCGAACAAAGAGAAATTGTTCAAGACTTACAATTGTCCTTGAACACTGGACTGTACCGTTTTTTAAAATCGTAAATGTCATAAATGGTACAATTTATGTATGGGATACAGATTTGGATATTAAGGCATTATATTAGCTTTGGTTTGTAATATCAAGCCAGTTTTTACACAGGTTTGCTCCCTTTTATTTGGAAGCTTGTTTCACAGAAAAATTTATTAAAAAGGTAACTGCGAATTTGTATCTCATATTCTGATTAAATCAGAATTGTGACTTCGTATCATGCAATATCATTATGTAAACGTCAATATCATGATGTAATCAGGAGGAAATGTAGAAATTAGAAATGAAGTACAAATTAGAAATGTTGAAATCTTCGAGGAGAAAAGGATTATTATAGAAAAGGATATATTATAGGAGACAAAGTCATTTTTTGAAATATAAACTCATAATTACATGAACTTAAGTCAGATTTCTGAGAATATATATTTTTTTAAATTACGAGTAAATTAGAATCACTAAAAATCTAATAAATTGAAAAAAAAACACCATTCTCAGACCCGTAGCCAGAGAGGGTTTGGGTGGTTCGAAAGATGTGAAAATTATAGATAGAAGAAGGCTTTAAGACAAATGTAATTTGTGGCCAAATTGTGACAGGAAAGTTGATTGAAGTTTTGTTTATTTGTCCATAGGCTACAGTTTTTATTTTAAAACAAATTTTACCAGATTCCTTTTTTTTAATGCAAAAAAAAAAAAAAACGGATTAACTTACAGTTTAAATCCAAGTTTGTAAATAAATACTTTGTAAAATACTATGGTGAGCACTTTGACAAAACTGTAGGAAATTCTTCTTTTATGATCACCATCTGACAGTCTGATCCAGTAAAGACTAGTTCTTAAAATGTCACTTAACTGCATAATTGATTAGAAAATGAGGTGAATGTCTGCAAAAAAGGTCAACTTTTTTCTGAAAAAACAAACACCGCTTTCAGTAGGCTGGCTACAGGTCTGATTCTGATGAAAAAGTCTTTAAAAAATTGCAATTGCAAGAAATAGTCACAATTCTGATTTAATTATTCAAAATGTCAAAATGTCTTAATTGTGAAATGTAAACTCACCATTCTGATGAAAAGTTAGAATACATCTACTGTAAGATAATCTAAAAATTGCTTATAAAGTTAATCAAAACTTTAAGATGTAAACTCATAATTCAGAGCATATAATCACAGAATTAAAAAAAAAATTGTCTTTGTAATATAAAGGGCCCTATGATACACCCAGTGCAATAAGACTTGTTTGGTGTGATTTGTTGCTATTTTCAGACCAGCGCAACCCTAATTTTCACGTTTTGCGCCACGTTGCTTAAATAGCAAATACATTTGTGCCACTTTTTGGACTGTGGATGTGCTGGTCTAAAAAGGTGTGTAAGGCACGTTGTTGGCGCATTGCTATTTTTAAGAACTGAAATAGACTGCGCCACTGACCAATTGAAAGCTGGTCCAGCGCAGACGGCGTTAGTTATGCACCTATGCAGGTCCAAAGCGCTTCCACATTGCTTAATACACACAGGATGTACAGCAATGCATAAATATCCTTACATTAAAAAATAAAATTAAATAATAAAAAATGTTACAAAACTATTATTTTCAACATAAATATAAAAACCACTGCCTCCATGGCTTCTTCATGTCGGGGGGCTTTTTTTTTCAACTTATTCATGACAACTTGCATTTGTATATATTATTATTAGCTATTATTAGCTATTATTATTAATTATTATTTAATAAAAACAAGTTTAGATTTGTCCACCTGTCGAGCTTTTGAGGTGCATCACCATATGTGTCATTAGAATAGCACGCATGTTTGGATATAACCACATTTGTTATTATTGTTCATTTGTTCGTTTGCTAGAAATTAGAACTGAATTTAAAAATAGTTTTGAAGCAAATCTTTGTGCTTTAACAAATTAAATATGTAGGCTCATGGATGTCTTCAGCGGATTGCGTACAACATCGTTTCCTTATCTACAAAAGTAAAGGAGTAAAGAAAAGAGTAAAAGTAAAGAGAAAGTAAAGAGGTATGTTTAACTGTTTTCTTGCTAGTAAAGCGTTTAGATTTTTCTCTTACAAAGTCAACCATGTAAATGGCAAACGTGCCATGGCGCGATGTAACTGACTCTTAAAGGGAATGGAAAATGAAATTCTGATTGGTTTAATGCACGTTATGCTCAAAACACACCTATAACTCATTAAGAGAATTAGCACAACCCTGTTAGACCATGTGCCATGGCGCAAAGTGTATTTTTTACATCCTTAAATCAGCAAAAGTGAATTTGGACACACCTTTAATGCTTTTGCACACTGCGCTTAGACTTTAGACTTAGACTTTGCGCCTAGATTATTAAAATAGAGCCCAAAAACTGTGATAAAAGTCACAATTACCTTTTTTTTTTTTTTT
>CAIGQQ010027045.1:7917-30072 GCA_903798035.1 Danio albolineatus | reverse complement strand
TATATATATATATATATATATATATATATATATATATTATTATTAATGGCGTTATTTAGTGTGCGATATGGGGCCACACGGAATCTGCGCGCGCAGAATTCTGCAGATTTTTAGCCCATCATTGATTCTGTTTATTTACTGGTGCAAATGTGTGTAAATGTATATATATATATATATATATACCGTCTTTCGGGATATATATATATCCGTCTTTCGGATGAGACGTTAAACCGAGGTCCTGACTCTCTGTGGTCATTAAAAATCCCATGGCACTTCTCGTAAAGAGTAGGGGTGTAACCCCGGTGTCCTGGCCAAAGTCCCTCAATCGGCCCTTATGATCATGGCCTTCCAATCATCCCTATCCTCCGAATTGGCTCCATCACTGTCTCTTCACAACACCAATAGCTGGTGTGCGGTGAGCGCACTGGCGCCGTTGTCCTGTGGCTGCCGTCGCATCATCCAAGTGGATGCTGCACACTGGTGGTGGTGTGGAGAGAACCCCCTCATGATTGTAAAGCGCTTTGGGTGTATGGCCATACACAATAAATGCGCTATATAAATACACATTACATTAGATTACATTATATATTTTTTGTTTTTTTTTGTTTTTAATTAATTTCAGTAATACTACTGACTAATATGAAAATATTCATATGATTTATTTACAATTCAGTGTGTAGAGTAATATTTTCTGTCTTATAGTAGATATTTTATATGAGACTTGCTTTGTTTACTAAATAAAGTGGATCTAATTGATTCACATTGTAAACATTAAATAACAGTTAAAAAGGTATTACTTTTTATTTTTTATATTAAAGGTTTTAGATATGATACTCCCAAAATCATTCCGCATAAATCCGCATATTTTTAACAAAATTCTTTGCAGAAATAGCAAAAAAATGTCCGCAGATTCCATCTGGCCCTAGGTATGACCCAGATGTGTAGCCAATGAACAATGCGTAAACATTAAAATGTGCTTTTAGAAACGTAAACTGTTAATATATGTTGACAATGTTTAGGATATGGGATAGAATAGCATAAAGAATAGAAAAAAAAAAAAAAAAAAAAAAAAAACAGTTTGTCCTGTAACCCGGATAAACCGAAATAGGTTAATAATAATAATAATAATAATAATAATAATAGCCTAATAATAATTCCTTACGTTTATATAGCGCTTTTCTTGGCACTCAAAGCGCTTTACACAATGGGGGGGGGATCTCCTCAGCCACCACGATTTTGTTTTGTTTTTTCAGAGTGATATGCAGACCAGGATGTCGCAGCATTGTAAATTATATTTTCCACACTAGGCTAGCCTATGCCGTGCAACAGGTAATAATTTTGCTTTTGAACTAAATATCCAGTCAAAGCACAACGCATCATGGAAATATTATTAGCTTAATATTATAATTATTTGACATTCGTGAATATAATGCGCTCTTTTAAACAAGCAGATTTTTTTCTTTATGCAGGCTGTTCGCTCTGCATGTGTGTGAAAGAGAAATGAGGAGAGAATGAACATGCCACTAACTTTGCATGCGGATATGCCCGTTTATTTAACTTCATAACCGCCACTAATAGCAAAAGGGAACCTATTTTGTGTGCATGAGAGTATTTTACATGTAGTGGCAGTTGGTCAAGTACTTGTAACCTAGCCTATAATAAATAATAATTATTGATAAAGCAAGCATGATGGTCAAACAAACCATGATGGTCAGACAATTTTTTTGCAGCCTAGGGCTATACTTCTGACCATGGATTGTATCTTTTCTATAGTGAAAAATCATATTGGTAAGAAAACTAAAACAAACAACAAAATTACAACTTAATTGAACACACTTTCACATAAAGTACAGTACACTTATACACGTCCTCTTGTGGAAAGGCAAAGCTGAAAATCTTTGGTTAAAGTGCCACCCAGCGGCCAAAAGCTTTTGGCGCACTTTTTATGCCGCGGCGGCGGTAAGAACGGCGGTAAATAGGGCATTTTGAACTAGAGACATCTGTATATGGGCCGTCTCACACACGTGACGGAACTGGTCGTAAAGGACGAGAAAAAAATTTAACATGCTAGACTTTCTGCGACAGCACCGTGAGGCGTCGCAGGCATGGAATCGGTTGTCGTGAACTATGCCACATTAACGTTTTAACAGAAGTCATTATTTAAAGATTTTGACTTGAGCGTTTTATTTTATCTTAGACTTGTGCTTTCCTTTTCTCTGTCTTGGTCACTCGCGTTCCAATGCGCGCGCTGCACGTGAAGAAACAAATAGGCAATATGTTGGCTTATTATAGACTATAGGCTACTGGTATATAATATTTTCGGTTTTTTTACATATAGTATTGCATTAATTTGCATAGTGATAATTTATTAAATGAATGCCTTCGTTTTGGTGTGGAGTCATCATGCAAACATCAAGTTTAAAAAAAAGTTGGTTTGTTGATTGTATATGCTATAGGATAAACATGTCTGTTGTTTGGCTGTCGGCTACGGAGTTATGATGACATGCAGACAAATTTACGGCAGGTGTTTAGTAAACAGTTCTCTTTAAGCTAGCTTACATATTATGACTTCGATTAAAAATTATTTTTAGAATCTATTCAATTTGAATTTCGTACCTGTGCGTGTTCTGTTGTTCATGCAGACTTAAATACCATGAATTAATTAGTAAGTTATTTTTTGTTTCATAGATTTAGTAGAACTATTTCCATCACCGGGACAATGCTTCATGAGATGAAAGAAAAACCCCTCTCCAAAGGACATCCCAACCACGTCAACGCGCTGCAACCAATCGGCCTCGCCGGGGTTTCCCTAAAGCAGAGGACGAGTGAAACTGGTCGTCAAACCGCAAGTAAACACAGACCAACTTTTCATTGCTTACTGAAGCTGGTAATTAAGTTGAAGTGCTTGACCATAGTCAGTTTTTCTGCTTGGTGGTTTTCTCAGGTTGCAATACTAAGAACTTAGCAAGTGCAAGACGTCTGAGACTCTTTGTTGCTAACCCTTAGTCATTCTCTCATCCCAGAACTGTTTGTGTGTGTGCGTGTATCTGTATGTTTGTCTGTTTTATGTAGAGTAGTTTACTGTGTGTGTGTAGCTTAATAAACTTGCGTTTCATTTTAAAATCCTTGTCAGAGTTTTATGTGTTTCTAAGTTACTGCCTCAGCTATATGGTCTTGCTACCTTGCTTGTGTAAATAGTGAAATCCTGCTTTATATTATTCTCGTTGGCCACGTAATAATATAACATTGATTTACTAAAGATAAAGTTACGCCGCTTACTTCTATTAGGGTCGACCAATAGATGTTGAAGTGTAACCTATTCCTGACTTTGAGCCAGTCGCCCGAATCTCCTAATTTGAATCCCCGAAAATTAATGTGAATTCATTTGAATTTATGAGCTAATTCTTAAAGTACCAGTCATAGTAGATGGTCCAGGCACTACACAGTGTTTAGCCTAAAAATAGAGAGATGTACAGTGTTTGTTATTTTAAAGTGATAAAAGACACTAAATAAGTTTACTGTTACAGTTTCTAAATAGGCTTTTCATTTACGTTTTTATTTACATTTTCATTGTTGATTATATGTTATTTTCTAATTGGCTCAATTATTGTGCATAAATAATAAATAAATAATTAAATAGGCCTAAATAATTTTTTACTTAAAGACATCACCTGCGAAACATGGAGAAACATCCGGGCCATGGTCTAAAGAGCTCTTACATTGAATGCTGCTTTATCAAAAGCATAAAAATGAACTGACCTACCTCAAGCAGATCACTAAGATTATAATGAAAGTCATTTTGTCTGCAAGTTCCTGCAAGTTTATTTTTAATAATTTACTTTAAGTTCAGTTTTCAAAATGTCAATATCCTCCTTCAAATTATAATATTTTTTCTTTACTTTTTAAACTATTAAGTATCTTTTATGTTTTAATTTCAATTTCAGTCACCTTGCATATGCATGTGAAATATCTTGTGGCATAATAGCATAAAAAAGGAAAAAGCAGTCAGAAGTTATAGCTAATTATCAAAATTAGCTATTCTAAAATACATCCGAAGTATAAAAAACAAAATATCTCATCAAAACTATCTACAGTCTAAAATGCTATTTCAAATAGGCCTACAAGGCTATGTTAAAAAGAAAGCTGCAAAGTGGGCTATATTACTTGAATTAATTTCAGTTTCTGTCACTGGCGGTTTAATGTGAGCACCTGAGTCATTTAGATTAATTAATATAGGCTATTATTTACTTTTTCTCTCTGTATAGCGGCTGTGTGTGCGCTGTCAGCTGAATACAGGCCTAAATTACATCTAAAAAGCAACTAGCCTGCGCGCTGATATTTGTTTTTGTTTTGTTTTTTTCTTCGAATAACGACCAATTTCAACCACGAGGAGATCCCGACAGCTAGATATGCAATATTTTCTAAAATGTTATTTATCTCAGAATAAAAACAATTCACTAAAATTTATGTAGTGTCATTTTCTTTCTTAAAATAAAAGATTGGATTGGATTAGCCTATGTCACAGTGTGTAAACATTAGAAATAATAATTAGGCTGAAATAGATTCCCCCTTCATTCATAAATAAAAAAATTAAAGCCTTCTGTTTCGACCATGGGAATGCTGAAGAGGCAGTTTTCATTGAGACTTCTGTCACATATAGGCTATAGAACAAAAGGAGTATAATTAACATAACTGCCTTTTTTCACATCAGAGTACAGATTAAGATACTTTAGGTGAAATCTAAGGGCTATCTCATTTTCTATAGACAGCAATGGTCTCAACCTGTTTAAAGTCTAGAGAAATACCTAAAACTTCCTCAAAACAGACCACATGCTTTCAGTTGTTCAATCAGAATATTATCAAGCTACAATAATAATTTTGGATGCACATAAAGCAAAATAACAGCCTTGAGTTTCTTTCTTCTGTTAACCTCTCAAACTGTGGTTTGAGGTCTGTGACATCATCAACTTCCCTTTAATTTTTAAAGGTCCATGGTTGGGCAAGACCCCTTTAAGTGGTTCCGTTTGAAAGCGTAGAAGCTATATTTTATGCACATATGCATCACTTAGGTTTTAATTTTACTGTACAAAAGTTATTAACATTTAATTACACAACAAAATACTGGATACCCGAGCTGTCATTTTCATATTTTATATGCTTCATATATCACACACATGTACAAGTCATAGCTCAAGTAAAAGCTCTTGCCCATCCTCGTACGATTCTAGCATTCCTTTACTGAATTATATTCAAATATCAAACTGTTGTCAAATGAATCGCCGCGTTTTTTTATGGCGCAGAAGTGAAAACAATCTATTTATGATAAATAAGCAGCCCCAGATCGCTGTCACGGATTGGTCAGGCTCTCCCGGCACTCAATCACATCGAGCACGTTCACCTGAGTTTTAATCATCGCACAGCTGCCTCCCATCACCAAGCACTCCATATAGATCCACTCTTCACAACACTCAGTGTCCGGGCTCGTTTGCACGAAGCGGACTCTGAGTGTTCTCTCATCTGAGCAAACATTCACGAAACCTGAATTCCAGTACTTACCGTCTCTCTGTTTCTTCCTAGTCGTTCCAGTATCCCGAGTCTCCTGTCTGTGGTGAGTTTGTCATCTGTGTGTCCTTCGTCCAAGATATCTGGTGTGTGCTGTCCATCCTCTTATCGTGTCTCACCCATTTTGCTGAAGATAAGGACAATTGTCAACCTGCTCATCCACCAACTCTACCTTCACTCCCATTGATGTTCATTGTCACAATAAACTGTGTAACGTTTCACTTACCCTGTCTGTCTGTCTGCTTCATAACAGAAGCCCGGACCTTACAAATGTTGACAACATGAGCACTCCCGATCATTTCCAAGAGCTGGTGGACACGTAGAAGAGAATTCTGATGCCATCAGCTCCACTTCCCAACGCACCACCAGCACAGAGCACTTCCGCCTCTACTTCTTCTTCGTCTACCACCTCTTCCAGTCCAATGGCTTGACCAGCGCCCTACTCAGGCGGGGCGGAGGAGTGCAACGGATTTTTATTGCAATGTTCCCTAGTATTTGACATGTAACCCTCTCTATATCCCACAGATCGTTCCAAGATTGCCTACATCGTCTCCCTTCTCTCTGGACCTGCTCTTCGATGGGCTGAAACCAAGCCGGGCCGGTCATGAATTCGATCCAATCATTCACGGAGTATTTCAAGGAGGTTTTTGGCCGTTCAGACGGAGAAGTAGCAGTGGGAGAACAATTATACCATCTCAAACTAGGTACGATGTCCACACAGCTTCCGGACCTTGGCGGCCGCCAGTGGATGGAACGAGCGATCTCTCCTCACGACCTACTGGCTCGGCTTGGAACCGAAACTCCGAGTACAACTGGCTGCATTGGATGATACTATGGGCCTGGAAAAGTTTATTCAACACTCCCTTAGATGCTCTGATCATCTCAGAACCTATCAACAAGATCCTGAGCCCCTTACACAAGCACTCCTCCAGTCGTCTGAGTCAGTAGCCCCTCCAGAATCCGAACTCATGATCATCAAATCTGGTAGACTAACAGCTGCCGAGCGACAGAGGAGGCTGACCCAGGGTCTGTGTCTGTACTGTGGTGCCAACGGACAGGTCAGGCTCGACTGTCCACTCCGTCCCACAGGTTCCTCAGTGAGTGTGTTCAGTTCGAAGATAGAACAGATACATCCACGCACCACAACTGTTCAATTAACTACCCCTCTTGTCTCCGTTTTAGTCAGCTGGGAACTTCATCTCCAATGCCCTCTGTCGCCAACTTCAACTCCGCACTGAAGCCTCGACGCATGTCTACCAGATCCAAACCACATCCATAAAAGAACTCCAAAGATTCCTTAGATTCGCCAATTTCTATCGACGTTTCATTCAGAATTATAGTCTTATCACCACTCCACTCACCAACCTTCTCAAAAACAAACCAAAGAAACTAATCTGGTCCTCTGAAGCAGCTGCAGCCTTCCATCATCTCAAGGAGGCGTTCACCAAAGCTCCACTCCTGACTCATCCTGATCCAGATCTCCCCTTCACGCTGGAAGTCGATGCATCCACCATGGGAGTAGGAGCAATACTTTCCCAGTATCACGGCACACCACCATTACTCTATCCATGTACCTATTTCTCCCGGAAGCTGAGCCCGGTGGAGCAGAACTACAACATCGGCGATAGAGAGCTTCTCGCCATCAAGCTCGCATTAGAGGAGTGGCGTCATTGGTTGGAAGGAGCCCAACACCCTTTCCAAGTAATTACTGACCATAAAAACCTCCAATACCTTAAAGAAGCAAAAAGATTGTGCCCTCGTCAGGCCCGATGGTCACTTTTTTTCTTTTCACGATTTCACTTCTCCATATCCTATCGACCTGCCTCCAAGAACCTTCGAGCAGATGCCCTATCACGGATGCATGAACAACAGGATACAGTGGAAATACCAGCAAGGATCCTACCTGACCATATCTCCATATGTCCAATTACCTGGTCTGCTCCTCCAGCCGTCGCCACTCCTGAAAGCCAACCTCTGCTGGGTTGCCCCCCAAATCGGCAGTTCATTCCAGCAGAACAACGGGTAGAAATTATTCACTCCGTCCACACCTCCCTGGGCACTGGGCATCCCGGGACCAACTATACCCTCTCGCTACTATCCCAACGCTTCTGGTGGCCGAACATGGCAAAGGATTTGAGAAGGTACATCCAAGGATGCAAGGAGTGTGCACAAACCAAGAGCCCTGAGGACATTGTTTCGGATAGAGGCCCTCAATTTATTTCTAGGCTGTGGAAAGCCTTTTTTAAACTCCTGGGTGTGACCGTCAGCCTCTCGTCTGGTTACCACCCTCAGACAAATGGCCAGGACGAGTGAAAAATCTAGGAGGTGGGACGATTCCTGAGGACCTTCTGTCACGGTCATCAGAACTCCTGGAACCAGTTTCTGGGCTGGGCGGAGTACACCCAGAATTCACTGCGGCAACCCACCACCGGACTCATGCCATTCTAGTGCGTTCTAGGTTTCCAACCCCCACTATTCCCCTGGGATGGCGAACCATCTGATGTCCCTGCAGTGGATCACTGGTTCCAGGAGAGCGAGAGAGTCTGGGACGAGGCTCATCATCATCTCCAGAGGGCAGTCCGCAGAAACAAAGGGGTGGCCGATAGGAGAAGAACGGATGGGCCCATCTACAGTCCGGGGCAGAAGGTATGGCTCTCCACAAGGGACATTTGCCTGTGACTGCCCTCCAGGAAGCTTAGTCCCAGGTTCATTGGTCCCTTCACCATCCTGGAACAGGTCAACCCCGTCACTTACAAACTTCAACTCCCTGTACAGTACCGCATCCACCCCACTTTTCATGTCTCACTCCTCAAGCCTTATCACGAACCTGTTCTTCCCTCCACAGAGCCTGGCCACGGCCTGGCCTCGAAGAGGAACCCCCTCCCCCACTGAAGCTGGAGGAAGGCTCCGTCTACACCGTAAAGGACATCCTGCTGTCCCGGCGTCGTGGTAGTCAGCTGGAATACCTCGTCGACTGGGAGGGGTATGGTCCAGAAGAAAGATCATGGGTTTCCAGAGCCGATATCCTAGTTCCCATCCTGAATTCCACTCCAATCACCCCGAGTTCCCGGCACCTCGTGGACGAGGTAGACCACCACGGCGTCAGAGGTCTAGGCCCTCAGAAGCGGGCCCTGGGGAGGCGGGGTAATGTCACAGATTGGTCAGGCTCTCCCGGCACTCAATCACATCGAGCAGTTTTAATCATGGCACAGCTGCCTCCCATCACCAAGCACTCCATATAGATCCACTCTTCACAACACTCAGTGTCCGGGCTCGTTTGCACGAAGCGGACTCTGAGTGTTCCCTCATCTGAGCAAACATTCATGAAACCTGAATTCCAGTACTTACCGTCTCTCTGTTTCTTCCTAGTCGTTCCAGTATCCCGAGTCTCCTGTCTGTGGTGAGTTTGTCATCTGTGTGTCCTTCGTCCAAGATATCTGGTGTGTGCTGTCCATCCTCCTATCGTGTCTCACCCATTCTGCTATAGATAAGGACAATTGTCAACCTGCTCATCCACCAACTCTACCTTCACTCCCGTTGATGTTCATTGTTGTCACAATAAACTGTGTAACGTTTTACTTACCCTGTCTGTCCGTCTGCTTCATAACAATCGCACAGAAAGCCACAAATGCTACGTCATCTCTTACCTTATGCAGTGTGCTTCAAAACAGGCCATTTCTCCGCTGTTTTTGAGGTGATGTGCATAAGTAATCCTTTTAGTATATCGTTGTCAAAACACAGTGAATTATGTTTGATCAAACCAAAGATCGTGACAATAAAAAAACAATAGTCCATCCGCATGCTATATTTCCCAATATTCAGTTGAATTACAATAGCTTTTGCATACTCTATGGTAGAGGCAAAATTCTTTTTCCTAGTGTTTGCTGCTATCTGCTGGTTTCAAGCAGAACTGTCTGGAGTTGTCTTATTCTTTTATGGGATTATCTACACATTTTCAAAAAAGCATTTTAAAACAAAAAATAAAAAAGCGCCCAATGTTGAAGTGGTTCATCATAAAACAGAAAACATAACAAATATTATTTATTACTTTCAGCAGTTTCTTTTGTAAATTCAAATGGTTTTCTGTCCAATAACACTGGGAAAAAAAATTTTTACCACTGCATTTGGATATGGAAGACTTTCAAGTTTGGTAGGCGGATATTACATGGGTATAGCACCTCTCATCAGTTGGAATACAATAACTTTTGCATAAATTATAATAGAGGCATTGTTCTTTTTTCTTATGATTACTGACATGTGCAGGAACCATCTAAATTAATTACAGCAACTTAGACCACACAGAACCTAAAAGGTACTCTTTTAAATTTGAGTTTATAAAGAAAAAATACAGAAAGCGCCTCTTTTTTAAGTGTTTATGATAACACAGACAGTTGATACAATTATTTTAATCACTTTCAACAGTTTTATGAATTTTTTTTTAAATGATACCACATTTTTGCATTTACTCCTCTGCATGTGGATTTGGTAAGCTTTTAAAATTGGCTAGACAAAATCCAGGCGGAAATGCCAAAATAGCACCAAAGTGTAAACACAAGATATTTTGAAGAAAGCCAAATACCTGTGTAAGATTTTGAGTTCTCAAATTCCCTTGATGTCTTTGGCAATTCAAAGACATGAGCTGAAAATACAGACAAATCGGCTCTTCCCTTCATTTACATCTGAAGTATATCCCAAAAACCCCTCTGTTTTATGCACCCTCTTCTCACACAAAATGGTCACCTCAAAGTATGAACTGTTCTATATCAATGCAAGTGACTTTATCTATCATGTTTGATATCATTTGAAATGTCTCAGTACGACTGGTACAATGGTCTCATTCCCTTAGAAATAGCCATAACCAAATAATAAATTGATGACTTCAGGTATCTTTTACACCAATGCTAAGGGTGTGACCGGGGGTTTCAGGAACCCTCACTAAATGTAAATGCCCTTTGTTGTTCAACACACACCCCTTCTATCTACTACTTAAGGAACAGTTTTCCAGCTGGTCGGGGCGCTTCTGCGTTCAGAGCGGCCCATGGTGCTGAGTTTCTTAGAAACTCCGCACTATGTAGAATTTAAAAGTCAGGTATACATCTTCTAAACTTAGAATTCATTCAATCATTCATTTTCTTGTCAGCTTAGTCCCTTTATTAATCCGGGGTCGCCACAGCGGAATCAACCGCCAACTTATCCAGCATATTTTTACGCAGTGGATGCCCTTCCAGCCGCAACCCATCTCTGGGAAAGATCTTCGAATTATCTTTGAGAATTTGATGTTTTGTATTGATCGTTTATGAATTGACTGAATGAATTGGCATAATACAAATTTACCTGACTAATAAATTGTTATATTTGAACTTATTCTTGTTACTCTGAAATTATTCAGATAAGTTAAGAATGTGTCAGATAAGTTAAGAATGTGCTAGACTTCATGATAGACTAAAACATAACACATGTTAGATGGAGATCCTAGAAATTCCAACTTATCATCTGACTTTAATTATGTTATTCGTTGCAAATCACTATGGTAAGTCAGAGTAATTTCAATAAGATGAAATGTAATAGAGTTAGAATAATTTCATTAAAGAATAACTACAAAGTTTTCTTTAAAAGGTACTAACGAACTTTTAAGTCTTAGATGGTACTGATTTTTTACCTCTGGTTAAATATTTCAATCATAATTAAGTTGTATGTGATTATCTTAATCATGGAAAATTAGGGCTATAGGCTACTGATTTAACCCCTGATTATTGTTTGAGTTTTAACTAAGTGTACATAGATGATTGCAGGAATCAAATGATTACTATTTAAATAATGGCATTGTCTGTCTGTCTATTAAATAGTTTTAATCACCAACCGCTAATTATTAATCAGGCTAGTGAATCTATGATGCATTACAGCCGGTGTAAGGTAGCATAGATTCACAACAAATGAGTAAATAAAAGTAAAAGTACTAATAGAGCTAGATTAATTACATTAAAGAATAACTATAAGGTTCTTTAAACTGGTACTAGCAAACTAACCGCTGATTAATATTTCAATCATAATTATACGTGATTATTTCAATCATGGAAAACTGGAACTATAAGTTACTAGTCTAACCCCTGATTATTGTTTGAGAATTAATTAAGTTGTACATGGGAAAATTTTGGTAAGCGTTATAAGTCTATTCAAATATATACCAAAATGTCTCAAAACTACTAAATTAATAAAGTAATATTAAACTATACAATGGAGTCAGATAAAATGAAAACAAACATATTAACATTCTAAACCATCTTATATCAAAATTGGAGTCAGATATGAGTTAAACTTGAAGTAAATCAACATTGTGCCCTGGAAAGATAGAACATGCAAATGAGCCTTCATCCAGCAGTAGACACCGTCGTTGGACTATTTGGCTGGACCTTACAAAATGGTGACCACTGACGTGATCTCCCAGCCTAGATGAGTTATGCCTTTCCAGCACGATATGGATTTAAATGAGACAAGACGTTTGGATCTTCCTTTCTTTCTTCAGCTGCTATGGTAAGTCAATTCTTCTTTGCCTATTAGAAATGTGAGGGAAAGCGGGACGCACCCATGTAGACACATTTTGTAGAACGAGTATAGACCAGAGACCGCAAAAACCTGGTTGAGCTTAAGAATTAGAAAAAAACACTTTGATTATCAGGGACATGATAGCAGCAGTATAGGAATTCAATTTTTTTTTCAATTCATCTTTATTTGTATAGCGCTTTTACAATGTAGATTGTGTCAAAGCAGCTTCACATGCATTATAAAAAATTGAAACAGTGTCAGTTCAGTTTTCAGTGTTGAAGTTCAGTTTAGTTCATTTCAGCGTGGTTTAATAATCACTGCTGAGAGTCCAAACACTGAAGAGTAATCCATCAATGCGCAGCCCTACAAGTCCCGAACCATGCAAGCCAGAGGTGACAGCGGCGAGGAAAAAACTTCACCAATTGGCGAAAGTGAAGAATTAAAAAACCTAGAGAGAAACCAGGCTCAGTTGGGCATGACCATTTCTCATATGGCCAGACGTCTTGTGCAGAGCTGCAGTCTATGGCGCCGGGGCTGGAGAACGCTGGACATCCATCATGGAGAGACCACAGGCGGGTCACCGGCTGGTCAACAGGCTGGCCCTTCGGGAACAATGCGAGGACTCGTCTGTCACAGGGATCGTCTTACAGGAAACTGTCTCATGCTCTCCATTCCTCCATGACCACCACAGCAGCTGCTCAGGATACGGCATGGTCCAGGATTATGGAAACCTCAGGAATAATAAAAAACAGACTAACATGAGCAGAGATGCCATTCAAATTATATTGTGTTTTGGAAAGTGTTCCCGGCTCCGGTTGCCTTAAATAATGCAGACTAACAATCCTTTATAGGATTTGGATTCCAAAGCATTTGTGTTTTATGTGTATGCTAATGTAAAGAGATGTGTCTTTAATCTAGTTTTAAACTGACAGAGTGTGTCTGCTTCCCAAACTGTGCTAGGAAGGCTGTTCCAGAGTTTAGGTGCCAGATAAGAGAAAGATCTACCACCTACAGTTGATTTTGATATTTTTCGAATAAATAATTGTCCAGAATAAATTGAGCGTATCGGACGTGATGGGCTATAATAAATCAGGAGCTCCTGCAAATACTGGGGAGCCAAGCCATTCAGGGCTTTGTAGGTAGTCAGTAAGATTTTAAAATTTATACGATATTTAATAGGGAGCCAATGCAATGCTGAAAGAACTGGAGTAATATGATCATATTTCTTTGTTCTAGAAAGCACTCTAGCAGCTGCATTTTGAACTAGCTGAAGTTTGTTAATCAGGCCAACAGGGCAGCCGCCTAGTAATGCATTACAATAATCTAATCGAGACGTCATGAAAGCATGAATGAGCTTTTCCGCATCAGACATTGATAGCATGTGTCGAAGTTTGGCAATATTTTTAAGATGAAAAAAAGCAGTTTTACAGATGCTTGAAATCTGGCCTTCAAATGACAGGCTGCTATTAAAAATCACCCCCAAATTTTTGACTGAAGATGAGGACTGAACTAAGAATCCATCAAGGGTTAGACAGTGTTTTAAGTTTTTGCGTGTGACATTTTTGGGACCAGTAAGCAAGACCTCAGTTTTATCTGAATTTAGTAATAAGAAGTTATTAGTCATCCAATTTTTAATATCAGCTATACAATCTGTTAATTTAGTAAATTCAAACAAATTACCAGGTTATATAAAGAGGAGATATAAAGTGTATCATCAGCATAACAGTGGAAGCTAACTCCATGTTTTCTAATGATATCACCTAGCGGTAGCATATATAGTGTGAAAAGTAAGGGACCAAGAACTGAGCCTTGTGGTACCCCACAGTGTACTTTTGATCTGTATGATGTCTCTTCGTTAACTGATACAAATTGATAACGTTCAGATAGATAAGACCTGAACCAGGCCAATGCAGTTCCTGTAATACCAACATAATTTTCGAGCCTATCAAGGAGAATATTATGATCAATTGTATCAAATGCAGCACTGAGGTCCAATAGCACTAAGAGAGAAATGCAACCACGGTCGGACGACAGAAGGAGGTCATTTGAGACTCTTACAGATATGGCCACAAAAATTGCGCGAGTGATTTAAAGTGGTCTCACAGCTTACTGCAGTATCCCGTGGGAAAGCAGAACATGGACCAACACAAGACGCACATGGCCAGCAGGGGGGCAGTTATGTAACATAGTGAACATGTACGGCAAGCAGCCAGTCACGTGAGCAAAAGCAGAGAGGTGTAAAGCTCCGCTAAACATTCCTCCGAGCAGGTCATGCAGACCAGCTAAAGCAAGCGCTCCATTCTGTTTATGCTCGCTGGTAAACCAATATAGCTCAGATCCCAGCAGACATAAAATTTCTCTAGTAGGCTATGTTTTTGCTGCCTAAATTAAAAACACTTTGATCAAATGAGTTTGTTTCAAAGCTGCATTCTTTCTTGTGCTTTTTTTTCTTTCAGTACAGTGTTCAAATAATATTTAATAGGCCTACATCAACTGTGTATTTTATAGCCTATTTATGTAGACAGTGTGTGTTATACCATAGTTTAATTGACTGTTACCATATTTTAAACTATGGAGCTCTGGGCATAATTCGAATTACAAATTCGCTTCCACGACCACGTCTTATTAGTGCATATACTTGTTTTAATTAATGTTATACTTTAATAATTAATTATGAAATGAAATAATTTGTTCCTAAAATACTGCTACTAAATCCATGAAACAAAAAAAAAATTAACTTACAAATCAATTTATGGAATTTAAGCCTGCATAAGCAACAGAACACGTACAGGTACGAAATTCAAATCGAATAGATTCTAAAAATAATTTTTAATTAAAGTCATAATATTTATTTAAATTATTAATATTTAATATTAGGTTAAATTATTAATATTAAATTATAATTATTAAATTATTAATTAAACAAATATTTAATATTTAAATTATTAATGTTTAAATTATTAACATATAATATTTATTAACCCTTTAAGACCTGCCATAGAACAATTCCGCCAGGGTATATCTTAGTATTTTTACATGCTGTGATGTCATTCTTTTGAGTATTTTCAAATGCCATATATCAATAAAATCCTTACTTCCCCAACTTTAAGTTTATGTTTGTCATAAATCCATATTAACGAGTTAAATAGCTTAAAAGTGCAATAAAACACACAAAAAAATTAAAAATCGCTTAGTTTTTATTTTAGTTTTTACTATATACATAAATAACACAAATGTAAACCTCAAACTTGTCAATGTAAAAAACATGCATAAAACCCTTTGAAACTAAATAAAACTGATTTGGACTAATTACATTAATTCGTTTATGAGATACACTTATTTTTATTAACAGTGTAGACAGAACAATTTGATTGATCAACAAAAAAATCTCTCTACAAATTACCACACATGAGGGGTTCTGAGGGCTTCAGTGTTCAAAACAACATCAATGTAAGTAAAATAATAAGCACGATTCAGCAATACAGCAAAAAATGTAAGTATAAAAGTTTGATGTTTTAGGCACAAAAGTGAAACCATAAGAGTAAATAGCGCGTCATCTATCGGGATTATTCTGTTTGTTATGTTTATATTCATACTCAAGCAAAGCATTGTTTATGAGCATATACAGTAATACTCAAAAGCAAAGCATTTATAAAGTATATACTAGCATGTCTTGGAATGGATCTAATCCTTCACAAAAGTCAGCTTCGTCTTTACTGGCAATAGAATCTGGAGCAGATGATGAGTCGGAGAATTCCTTGTCGTTTGACTCGGTTAATAACTCCAAGACTATTTTTTTGTTTATTGTTCGGTCACGACTCCATGCCACTGTGTGTGTGTGTGTGTGTGATATTGTGCCTGTATGTGTAAATGTGGATGTGTGTGTGTTGTGTGCATGTGTGTGAAAGAAATTATGATGTTCCGACACGGATAAAGAGAAACTGCGACGAGCATATTGAAATTTTTGTGCAATATTATTCCCTGAAAGTCAGTCCAATACATACATATGCAGACATGCAAAGGTCATCAGACTGTTCTGCCATTATGCCTCATCTTTGTGTGGTTTCATATAAGAAAGAATATACAGATGTATATTAAATATTGTACGCCCTTTTAAGTAATGAGCTGTTCATCTTCTGATATTTCAATTGCATCCACTCCCACATTAAAAAATACTATAGTAACTTATACTATAGTGTTTTTGAATCATATGCCTGTTATAAAAATAACCTATTTAAATGCCTAGGCCTAGTTGATATGGTATCACAACAACTATAAACATAACCAAATACTGAAAAAAACATGTTCAAAAACACTATAATATTTACTATAAGTTACTATAGTATTTTTCTTGAGGTCATTCGTCAAAAAAACCAAAAAACGAAATTATTATATACCAGTATCCTATAGTGTATATACGTGAATCAACATATTGCCTTGTTGTTTCTTTACGTGCAGGACACACATTGTTACGCAAGTGACAGAGAAAAGGAAAAGAACAGAAAGTCTAAGATAAAATAAAGTGTTTAAATCACAATCTTTAAATAATGACTTATGTTAAAATGTTAACAGAGATTTGTGATTATTAACAATTACAGCAGAGCAATTAAAAACATACTTTCCGTGGAGCTATCGGCTTGCTTTTTTAGATTTCAGTGTTCTCCTTCAAATTGATGTTATGTTATTTGAAAACTGTTTAAATTAACTGCCCAGTTTTAGTGTGTTTCATGTGTTTTAATTTCGTTTCGTTTTTTTTTTTTTTTTGCATGTGCGTGTGAAATAGTGACAACTTTAAATGATTAGCCGACTGGTTATGCACAGGCTACATTATTCAAGGGCATTTATTATGACATAATTTATCAGAAGATTGTGATATGCTACAATCATTAAAGCATTAATGAAACCCTTACGCTTTGCACTGACCGAAAATCATCCACCCGCACAGTTGAGCAGTAGACAGGCTCAAGTAAAAAATGTAATTCGTATATTTTTGCTTGAAAAAAATATATTTTAAAAACGAATTTCATATAGTTTGCTTAAAGTTTAATAAGTTTTGTTGGTCAGTTATTTTAAGTTAAATTTTTGTGCAGTGGCGCCTGTAGTAGTAATTTTAAAAGGAACAATAATATGCCGTTTTGTTATCATTATTGTCATTATTGTTATATAATTATACATATTATCATTATTGTTCGCCATCATTATTGCAAATGTTAGGCTATCATTTGTAAAAACGCCACCACAAGCCATTAGGTTAGGCCTACCCATTTGATTTATTTATTTAACCTATTTTAATAACTTGTTTTCAGGTTAGATTTTCATATTTTAGGGCAATGAACTTATAGCCTACAAGTCAAAATACAATCGATATGCTTTAGCCATTAAAATATGCCTACAGTACATTTTCTTGTGTTTAATTTGGCATAAGCAAATACAGTAGCAGTGTAGGCTTGTAGCCTAAATTACATATTTTTTAAGTTAATCATTCAGAGAACCGCAGCGTTGATGCGCGGAAATTCTATATATTATTTTAAAATCATATTATATTAAATAATAAATTATATTAAAAAATTTTTTTTTTTGCTTTTTCAAAGCCTCAGTGTTCTCCTTCAAATTAATGTTATGTTTTTTAACAACTGTTTAAATTAACTGCCCTGTTTTAGTGTGTTTCGTGTGTTTTAATTTCGTTTCGTTTTACTTATTTATTTTTTATTATTATTATTTTTGCATGTGCGTGTGAAATATGCACACATATCAGCAACAAAAATAGGACAATGTAACATGAGCTATATTTAAAAAGTATTGTATAGCAGACCATTTTAATGCGTTGCGCTGCGCTCTCGGTTTTCTGTGCATTTGGTGTGTGTGTGCGAGTGTGTGTGTCCGCCATGTTTGCTTGGACACAAACAAATCAACGGATAGGCTACTTTATTACTTTATTAAATATACTAAATGTCCTAAAAGCTTGGAGGGGATGGTGGAATTTTTTTCCTTTTTCAAAACCTAAAACCCAAAGGGCGAAATGCCAGCGTGGATCAAGCTCTGTGATTTTCCACCCCATTAAAGGCTTCTTTCTTGTCATGTAGTTAATAACAAAAGATATGTGTTTTTGGGTGCGAGACATAAGAAAGTTGTCTGCGATTCTTCCTATTTTGAAGTCATGCAGTGTGAAACTCCCTGTCGCCGATCGATCTTGCAGTGTAAACAAAGCAGCGACAAAACACTAGCCCAGATAATCATGCAGTGTGAACACATCTGTGACACAACTATTTTGAAAATCAGCATTCCACTCGGCATTGGAAACGTGTTCGAGTTGCATGCGCCTCTGATGTCACGCTGACGTGCACCAAAAAACTCTCGCGACGTTGAGGCGGGTGTCTCGGATTAAGCAGCCGGCTCCAGCTCTCAAACGACTGCGTTTACCAGTCAATCATTCTTTAAGTTTTAATTCTTTAAGATTGTGCTGCGCTCTCTGTAATCTGCGCATTTAGAGTCACAGCAGTGGGCGGAGTCTCACTGTACCCTCAACGCGGGGTGTGTGTGTGTGTGTGTGCGTGTGTGTGTGTGCAGTGGCGCCTGTAGTAATATTTTTTAAAGGAATAATATGCACAGTTTCGCTATTACTGACATTATCAATGAAGGTTATGCAGCCATTCCGTTTATTGTACGGATCATGGCTTCCACGTCAAACAAGTAGATTAATTTATATTTATTCTCCTTATTACTTTTGTTTTATTTCAAATAAAACAAATCTTTAAAGTTTTTATTTTTCATTAATCATTCATAGTAGGTATTGTAGGGGGAGGCCAAAAGGAGATTCTTATTTTGACTGGTTAATCATATGTCCCTCCTCAAGCTTCATGTTTCATAACATTTTAGCTAAATCAAAAGAAAAATAGTCAACTATTTAAAATACAATATTGGCTTCATTCGCATTTTCATTTCATACAATTACAACACTGAGGCAGAGCAGTAAAGGTTTTATTGACAGTGGGATTAGTACATTTCTGCACAGACTAATAAGAAAACTACAGCTATAATTTAATTATTTATTATTGTTAATAATGATGATGATGACAAACATAAAATATTAGTTTTTTCTAAATATACTGTATTTGAAGCAGCGATTCTACATTTAAATAAATCATTTTTATTTGTTTTATTCCCCCCTCTAGTTTCCCCATTTCTAACATCTCTATCAAATAAATAATTAGTTCCTTAATTATAGTTTTGTAACTATTTGTAACTATTACATTTTTTAAAATTCAATTGCAACATACACATCAGCGTTAAACCCATGAATGGTGGAAAAACATCTTCAGTAATTGTGTACCCGGGTCTCTATTGGACTCTTTTGGCTTTAACAAACTGATCCCTCGGGTTTTTCCAAACCTTTCAACAAAAAATGTCCTCATTTTCCAGAGCCTACTTGTTTTATATCTCCTGATACTAAAAATTGTGTGTTACTGTTTAAATTAGTCATGTAAAACAGGCAGTTTCTGCCTCTTTATTGTTCAACATATTACATATATTGTGCTTTTAATGTATGTTATAATTAAGTTAAATTTTGATCAAGTGCCTCCACTCTCTTAATTTGTTAGTGGCTTTGGGAGACATGTGATACATTTACTGCAGATGCAGGACCTCTTGAAGTGTTTAAATGTTTTTTTCTAATAAAAGAAACTCAATCTGTTTGGCTTGTGTGTGTGGTAATAAAATAAATAAATATTTAAAAATAAATAGTATGGAGAATATATTTCCATTAAATTAATTTATATTGAGTTGAACGAATATAAATCGATTAAAGTAATTTAATGGATTTCTATTTGCTCAGCTATATTTGATAAAATTGAGGTGGGCTAACTCAATTACATTTCGTTATATGGATGATATTTTTTGTGTTGGGGTTACGTATATTTATTGGATGGAAAACCTGCACGCAATTAAATTGAGTTAACCCAATTAGTTATTTTTTTGAGTGTAGAAAAAGCCAACGTGGGCGTCTTAAGGAGCAAAAATGCATATGTAGTTGCATATGTAGTTGCATACATATGTAGTTGCATCCTCACTCATATTGCAAGTCATACCTCACCGGCCCTTCGTTTGGGATGCTTTTCATGTACCGGCCCCCATGACAAACTAGCTGAATAGCCCTGTCCTAAAGGCTTGGACGGGACGGTGGAATTATTTTCCTTTTTCAAGGAAAGCTGTTGGACAGCTGTTAGCTGTTAGACAGCAGCTATAAGTCCCCCACCCCCATTCCGCTTTTCGTATGCTAATGTTCCCTGCTTGGGTCATTTGGTCAAGCTTTTGTCAGGAAAACCGGTTTGAATTCATTTTTTTTTTAACTCGCACATGAAGTTAGAAATGGGAAACTAGAGGGGAAAATAAATAAATAAATAAAAATGATTTACTCAAAAGTAGAACTGCTGCTTAAAACATATATTTAAACGAATATTTTATGTTTATCATCATCATTATTATAATCTACAACAAGACCAGGAACATTTTAACAAAGGAGATTGGTCTGGCTAAAAAGAACTATGCAAAAAAGCTGGAAAACCAGTTTTCTGCTAACGACCCTGCATCAGTGTGGACTGGTCTGCGAACCATCACGAATTACAAATCATCTCCCCCCAGTATCGATGGAAGTAAACTTCTCGCTAACGACCTGAACACGTTCTACTGCAGATTTGAAACCTTCGACCAGACACCCTCTACACAGCCATCAACACCTCTACCCACCTCCAGCCACAACCGCCCTGACCATCTTTCTACACAGCCATCAACACCTACAGACATCTCCCTCTCCCCCCCTGATCTTCAGATCAGTGAGGATAATGTGCGTCAGGTCTTCAGTAAACAGAAGAGAAGGAAAGCGCCAGGCCCAGACGGTGTCTCACCAGCCTGTCTGAGAACCTGTGCTGACCAGCTGGCCCCCATTTTCTCGCAGATCTTCAACAGATCATTGGAACAGCGCATAGTTCCATCCTGCTTCAAATGCTCCACCATCATCCCAATCCAGAAGAAACAAAAGATCACCGGGCTCAACAACTACAGACCTGTCGCCTTAACATCTGTGGTCATGAAGTCATTTGAAAGACTGGTTCTAGCATATCTAAAAGACATCACCGGACCTTTGCTGGACCCCCTGCAGTTTGCCTACAGAGCAAACCGGTCTGTGGATGATGCAGTCAACATGGGACTGCATTATACCCTACAACATCTGGACAAACCAGGGAACTATGCAAGGATTCTGTTTGTAGACTTCAGTTCTGCCTTTAACACCATCGTCCCATCACTGCTCGAGCACAAACTGACCCAGCTCTCGGTTCCTAGCTCTGTCTGTCAGTGGATCACCAGCTTTCTGACAGATAGACAACAGCTAGTCGGAATGGGCAAAATCATGTCTGACAGCCGCACCATCAGTACTGGTGCCCCCCAAGGATGTGTTCTCTCCCCACTGCTCTTCTCCCTGTACACCAACGACTGCACCGCAAAAGATCCCTCCGTCAAGCTCCTAAAGTTTGCGGACGACACTACTGTTATCGGCCTCATCCGGAACGGTGACGAGTCTGCATACAGACAGGAGGTGGAGCGGCTAGCTTTATGGTGCAGTTACAACAATCTGGAGCTGAACATGCTCAAAACGGTGGAGATAATAGTGGACTTCAGGAAAAACCCCCCTGCACTCCCCCCGCTCACCATCATGAACAACACTGTGGCTGCAGTGGAGTCATTCAGGTTCCTGGGCACCACCATCTCTCAGGATCTGAAGTGGGACACTCACATAAGAAAGCCCAGCAGAGACTGTACTTCCTCCGTCAGCTGAGGAAGTTCAACCTGCCACAGGAGCTGCTCGTGCAGTTCTACTCAGCTGTCATCCAGTCCATCCTCTGCACTTCAATCACCGTCTGGTTCGCCTCAGCAGCCAAATCTGACCTCCGTAGACTACAGCGAATAGTCCGGACTGCTGAACGAATCACTGGCACTACCCTTCCTACAATTCAAGAACTGTACTCTTCCACAGTGAGTAAAAGGGCTCGCAAAATC
>CAIGQQ010027044.1:95104-116022 GCA_903798035.1 Danio albolineatus | reverse complement strand
TGTGGGTCCGACCGCTTACACGTTGCTTATACGCACAGGATGTACAGCGATAATATCTTTACAGATGAAAATAATAATAATAGTAAAGGATTAAAATGTTAATTTTTTGTTTATTTACTACATAAATAAAAAAACCACGGCCTCCATGCCTTCATGTCGAGGGGCTTTTTCAGCTTATTTATGACAACTGGCATTTTATATTATTATTACTAGCAGTATTGTTTATTATTTATTACATGCATATTTCTATTAGTTTTAATAAACAAGTGTAGATTTGTCCACCTGTGGGGTTTTGGAGACGTCTGCATCACCATATGGGGCATAAGAACAGGACGTGTGTTTGGATATAACTCAGTAGTTTGACCACATTTCGTTATTATTGTTCATTTATTCGTTTGCTGGAGATTAGAGCTGAATTTAGAAATTGTTTTGAAACAAATCTTTGCACTTAATTAACAAAATTAAATATGTGGGCTAATGGATTCAGATGAGACATGGACGCAGTGGTTATATTTATAAGAAAAATATATATATTTTGGTAACATATTAATCTCTATTTTTTCCTATATAGAGATATTTGTGTTTTGCTGTACAACCTGTGTGTATTAAGCTTTTGAATCCACATAGGCGCATAACTAACGCGCTGGACTTTATGAGCCTCCGATTGGCCTTTACTTTCACGTTCTTTCTTTCGTGGAAAACGGTGTTGTATGCACAGACATCCATTAGCCTACATAATTAATTTCGTTTGTTAAGCGCAAAAATTTGTTTCAAAACTATTTCTAAATTTAGTTCTAATTTCCAGCAAAGGAATAAATGAACAATAATAACGAAGTCTGATTCCTTGGATTTACTCAATTTGTTTTACCTTAAGTGGCTGTAAACAATTAATTTGGGCTGAATTTAAACAAACAAATTAAGTTGAACATTGTTAAATTTAAATTGTTTGTTTAAATTCAACACAAATAAATTGTTTGTAACAGTTTTGCAGACATATATCCAAAGTTATATCCAAACACACATGCTGACCCATATGGTTCAAAACCTGACAGGTGGACAAATCTAAGCTTAAGATGACTTTAATATTTTTTTAATAATTCCAAGTTTAAGTGTTGGAACATTAAATGAATGGGGCATGTGGGGATAACTGGGAATAGAACATAACCAGGAAGCTGCAGGTACACGGACCAAGTTTGCAATGCAGTTTACAAATATTCGTTGGAACAATAGATTTGAATGTAGACCAAAAATGTAGACCTACTAAGAAACTAGCTATAATTTAATTTAATTATTTATTATTATTAATAATGATGATGATAAACATAAAATATTAGTTTAAATATACAATGTTTTAAGCAGCAGTTCTACTTAAGTAAATCATTTTTATTTATTTTTCCCTCTAGTTTCCCATATCTAATTTCATGTGCGTGTTTATAAACCGGTTTTCCTGACAAAAGCTTGAGCAAAAGAGCCAAGCAGGTACCATTAGCATACGAAAAGCGGAATGGGGGTGGGGAACTTCTAGCTGCTGTCTAACTAACTGAAAAACCAATGCCTCTATCGATTCCATTAGCGTGGGGACTCCATACAAAAAAAGTTTTAATATGCATTTATAGCACCTTTTTAATAATTTAGACTATTTTTATCAACACTGAAAAAGAAATTAGCTACAAATAAAAGTCGGCTTATAAGGTGTATGAAATGTGTACGCTATAAATGATATAACCAACCTTTAAACCATAAATTACAATAGGCTGTTAGTTAAACAATATCTCTACAGAGGAATGTCTGCATCAGCGAGAAAGAAAATAAACATCTCATTCCGTGCAACCTTTGTCTTTGTTTAACAGCAAACTGCATCCTAATTATTTATATTTTGATCCAAGTTTGGTCTTAAATCGTGTTTCAGTGTACACAAAAATATTCAGATAGGTTATTTGACAGTAGCCTATTTGTACTGAATGAGAGAGAATGATGACGTTACACGAGAACACGAGGACGCAAGACCGCTGAAGAACGCATATTGAGAAACAGCCATAGACTCCGTTGCTAAGAAAGCCCAGCAGAGACTGTACGTCCTTCGTCAGCTGAGGTCCTGAGGAAGTTCAACCTGCCACATGAGCTGCTCGTACAGTTCTACTCAGCTTTTAAGACCAGTGCAGCTCGACACCGCGTGTAGTCCCGTTTAGCAACTTGATAGCAACCGTCCTTTTAAAGAAGCGTAACTGATTTAAAAATTCAAGAGTGTGATGTAACTGATGTGTTTTATGTCGTAGAGTAAAACGTGAAAGTATCTTGAGTTTGTGTTAGCCATGAACCTTGTTTGAGCGATTTAACTGAAATCCTATTGAATAAACCCATTGACTCTGGGACGAGGGAACTGGAACTGCTAAAATGCTAACTCGCTTTCGGGTTTTTTGGCATACAAATTGACGTCATAGTTCATCTACTCTATTGGAACTGAACTTCGGCGGATGATGATGACGTTACACTAGAACACGAGGACACAAGATCCCTGAAGAACGCATATTGAGAAACAGCCAAGATTTCGGCTGGAGGAGCGCATGTTTTTTTTTAAGTCACACAAACAGTGCGCAGGGCGCCGCGTCTGATTTGAGTTGAATATGAAACACAGATGTGTTCACACTGCATGATTATCTGGGCTAGCGTTTTGTCGCTGCTTTGTTTACACTGCAAGATGGATCGGCGACAGGGAGTTTCACACTGCATGACTTCAAAATAGGAAGAATCGCAGACAACTTTCTTACGTCTCGCACCCAAAAACACATATCTTTTGTTTTTAACTACATGACAAGAAAGAAGCCTTTAATGGGGTGGAAAATCACAGCGCTTGATCCACGCTGGCATTTCGCCCTTTGGGTTTTAGGTTTTGAAAAAGGAAAAAAATTCCACCATCCCCTCCAAGCTTTTAGGACATTTAGTATATTTAATAAAGTAATAAAGTAGCCTATCCGTTGATTTGTTTGTGTCCAAGCAAACATGGCGGACACACACACTCGCACATACACACCAAATGCACAGAAAACCGAGAGCGCAGCACAACGCATTAAAATGGTCTGCTATACAATACTTTTTAAATATAGCTCATGTTACATTGTCCTATTTTTGTTGCTGATATGTGCGCATATTTCACACGCACATGCAAAAATAATAATAATAAAAATTAAAAATAAATAAGTAAAACGAAACGAAATTAAAACACACGAAACACACTAAAACAGGGCAGTTAATTTAAACAGTTGTTAAAAAACATAACAGTAATTTGAAGGAGAACACTGAGGCTTTGAAAAAAAAAATAATTTTAATATAATTTATTATTTAATATAATATGATTTCAAAATAATATATATAATTTCCGCGCATCAACGCTGCGGTTCTCTGAATGATTAACTTAAGAAATATGTAATTTAGGCTACAAGCCTACACTGCTAGTGTATTTGCTTATGCCAAATTAAACGCAAGAAAATGTACTGTAGGCATATTTTAACGGCTAAAGCATATCGATTGTATTTTGACTTGTAGGCTATAAGTTCATTGCCCTAAAATATGAAAATCTAACCTGAAAACAAGTTATTAAAATAGGTTAAATAAATAAATAAAATGGGTAGGCCTAACCTAATGGCTTGTGGTGGCGTTTTTACAAATGATAGCCTAACATTTGCAATAATGATGGCGAACAGTAATGATAATATGTATAATTATATAACAATAATGACAATAATGATAACGAAACGGCATATTATTGTTCCTTTTAAAATTACTACTACAGGCGCCACTGCACAAAAATTGAACTGAAAATAACTGACCAACAAAACTTATTAAACTTTAAGCAAACTATATGAAATTCGTTTTTAAAATATATTTTTTTCAAGCAAAAATATACGAATTACATTTTTTATTTGAGCCCGTCTACTGCTCAACTGTGCGGGTGGATGATTTTCGGTCAGTGCAAAGCGTAAGGGTTTCATTAATGCTTTAATGATTGTAGCATATCACAATCTTCTGATAAATTATGTCATAATAAATGCCCTTGAATAATGTAGCCTGTGCATAACCAGTCGGCTAATCATTTAAAGTTGTCACTATTTCACACGCACATGCAAAAAACAAAAAAAAACGAAACGAAATTAAAACACATGAAACACACTAAAACTGGGCAGTTAATTTAAACAGTTTTCAAAAAACATAACATCAGTTTGAAGGAGAACACTGAAATCTAAAAAAGCAAGCCGATCGCTCCACGGAAAGTATGTTTTTAATTGCTCTGCTGTAATTGTTCATAATCACAAATCTCTGTTAACATTTTAACATAAGTCAGTATTTAAAGATTGTGATTTAAACACTTTATTTTATCTTAGACTTTCTGTGCTTTCCTTTTCTCTGTCACTCGCGTAACAATGTGTGTCCTGCACGTAAACAAACAACAAGGCAATATGTTGATTTACGTATATACTGTAGGCTATAGGCTACTGGTATATAATAATTTCGTTTTTTTTTTACATATAGTATTGCATTAATTTGCATAGATATAGTTTATTATAAGTCAACATGACAACATGAACACGGCCTGATTAATGCAGCATCACTGCTCATCCAGTCCAGGACATCATCATCATCATCATCCTCATCCTCATACAGTCTTAGATGAACACACTCCAACAGGAGAGACAAACACAACACAGGGTTTAACTCCAGGCCAGATTTATGAGGTCAGTCTAGAAACACACACACACACACGTCTCAGATGTAAACCAAAGTGAACTTGAGTGCAGCGTAAGGACGACCGCGGGTCACGCAAGGACATCAGTTCATTTCCAGAAGCCGACAGGAGTTTCAGAGTCCTGTCACGACAGGAGGCCTCCAGCCCAGACACATTCAGCTTTTCATGAGAAAAACACAAGTGTACACGCACACACTCTCTCTGTCTCTCACTCACACACACACACACTCTCTCTCTCTGTCTCTCACTCACACACACACACACACACACTCCCTCCCTCTCTCTCAACTCTCTCACACAAACACACACAGCAGTGAACATGCACGCACATGTACACACTCACACACACATTAGTCAACACATGCGTACACACACAGGCACAGCAGTGAACACAAACACGCACACACACACAGCAGTGAACACATGTGCACACACACACACACACACACACACTGCTGCTGGCTGCTCCAGCAGAGGATTATGGGTAAATCTCTGGTCAGTCTTCAGCTCAGTTTCACTGATGATCCATGAAAATAAAGCCTAAACCCAGCCCAGAGCGGCTCAGTGAATGTGGTCTGGACTGAGTGGATGAGGCTCATTGTGTCTCTATAGATGTTGTAGAAGATCAGAGTTCCTGCACTGTGATCCACAAACACTCCTATTCTCCTGCTGAGCGCCTCCACTGGGAGATCAGTGAGTGTGTTATTGTGTCTGAATGAGAAACTGGAGGAAGAGCAGATCAAACTCCAGGACTGAGCATTAAATCCAAACTCACACTCACCACCTCCCTTCCTCCTGATGCTCTTATATGACACTGATATACACACAGCATCTCCACTCCAGTCAATCTCCCAGTAACAGCGTCCACACACACTCTCTCTGCTCAACACCTGAGGATAACCATTAAATCTGTCAGGATGATCAGGATACGGCTGTTTCTCTCTCACACTCTTCACCTCTCTGTTCCCCTCAGACAGACTGAGACGAGTGTGTGCTGTGTTTGGATCCAGTGTGAGGAAACAGACATCTGAACACAAGAACACACGCATTTATAACACCACAACACTCACTACAGCTGTGTGTGTGTGTGTGTGAGAGTGAGTGAGTGAGAGAGAGTGTATGTGTGTGAGCGTCTGTGTAAGAGTGTGTGTATGCGTGTGAGAGTGTGTGTGGGTGTGTGTGTGTGTGTGAGAGTGAGTGTGTGTATGTGTGTGAAAGTGTGTACGTGTGTGCGCGTGTGTGTGAGCATGTTTGAGTGTGCGTGTGTATGTGTGTGCGTGAGTGTGTGTGATTGTGTGTGTGTGTAGTCCTACATTTGCGTGGTCCTGCTGTAATCCTCGTGTGTCCTCCATGATCCAGACTGTAAACACACACAGATGGAGAGAATGAGCTGTTTAGTTTCACCTTCAGCTAATAAGCTAAAGCTAGCACTGAGCTGCTCAGCTACACGCTCCAAACTCTTCAGCTAAAACACACAACACTTGTTGGTTACACGCGGGATGCACAATGAATCTAACACAGTGCGTTGTTTTCCTCTGATGTTGGTGAAGCGAGTGCAGATACTGCTCATGTTGATGGAGACACCCTGCTGCAACAATCATTTATTACAGTGATCACACTTAGCTTCACCATCGTTCTTCACCACATGCAGCCTCTGAGCACATGTTGCAGTCCGTCTCTAAATTATGCTCAGATTATTAAACCCAGCACTCACTTTTGGGGATTTACACCTACCTAAATTTAAATAGTAACAGATCCTGACTTCAGTAAGCTACAAACACAAACTAGGTATCATTGGAAAGAAGACACTTTGGGCTTTACTGTGCTAAAAGGGTAATTTCATGCTCAAAAATATAAAAAGTTATACATTATGAAATCATGAGAAAAAAATTGTATTGTGTGCAATATTTGTTTTTCCATATACAAACACAGGAAAACATTAATGTAATGTCCTAGAAAAAATATGACATGAAAGCCAAGTGTTTCATGAGTTTATATTTCAAATTTGATTAAAATATCATGCAAAATGATATTTCTGTAAAAAGTTTTCCGAGACTATATCAGTGTCCTCCTTTCCCTCACCGTCAGAGGCATTTTCTGAAAACTTACCATCCCAAACTAAAACATTAACAGATGCTGAATGATTTGGTCTACATTCACAGTTCATGTATCTTTGGAAAGAAGACACTCTGGGCTTTATTATCCGTCATCTAGAGTTTATAATGCTCAAAATGAAAAAAAGTTAATCGATGCTTAAATAATGTACAAAAACATTTAACATTTCATAAACAAATACATGAAATTAGTCCTGAAGCAACACAGAAAAGTAATAGGTCAAAAGCCACACATCTCCTGAGTATAAGTATTGAATTAGATGCAAATATTATGCAAAATGTGTCACGATCAGAGGAAGGAAAGGGAGGCAGATGTAGTAAACAGTATATTTATTACTGTAACATCAGAAACATACGTAGTATGTAAGGCAAAGGCAGTCTTTAGGAATGGGGATCCAGACAGGCGAGTAAGATAGTCACTTCCCTGAGTGGAGGCTGAAGACAAAGATCCAGGCTGAGCTGATGCGGAGCGGTAGCGGAGCACAGGAGGGTGTTCAGGAGAGGTTGTAGGAAGGCTTGGGTGATCGTGTCCATGTGTGGATGTGCGATACTCGACGAAGAAAGTGAAGATGAAGGGAGCTTATATGGGTGAGGCTAAAGTGGTAACAGGTGGTAATCAGTACTCGGGGGATTGTGCACGGCTGGAGGACGGTCTAGCTGAATGGGAAGGAGAGTGACGGACTGGGGACGTGACAAAATGAAATTTCTGGAATTATTTTTCTGAGACTATGTCTTGTGATTTTCTCCTGCTCCTTGTTTGGGGAGAAGCAGTCTAATCACCACACGTTTCTAACAACTATTTTAGTCTTTTCACATACCACTTATTTTTATTTGTAAAATAATAGGCAGAAACATATAGTATGAATGTTTTATTAGAGCACAAGAAGTACATTGTGTGAAATAAGTCCTGTGCATATGCAACAAAAAAGTCTTACAATTGTTGTTCCCCAGTGGGAGGGTAACTTCAATGCAGCATGTTAATGCGGTGCTCGCGGGCAGTGCATGTCGTCATTGCGATGCCAGGTCTGTTGCGCAGCTAAGATCGCGGAGGATTACAGTGGGGGCTAACCCACCTCCTTCAGGCTCGCGGACCTCCCACTCCTCAGCGCGCTTCATCCAGGCTTCGAGTGAGAGAAGCGCTCCATCCTCTCGGATAGTCGCCCTCTCACTCGATGACACCGAGGACCAGATGTCCATCAATGGAGGGTGGGCTGTCATTATCCGACGAGGGTTCAAACCCACTCCCGCCCTTCGGGGTAAAGAGTGAGGCGTCGGATCTAGAAGCGGATATGATGGCTGTGCTTTCACGGGCTGCTTCGGCCGTGGGGCTGGAGATGGTTTATCTCCCAGTTCCGTGGCCGGACCGTCTAGATGGGTGTTACGTGGAGGCTAAGAAGAAGGCACAGCCTTCTAAGCCTCCCGTCCCCTTCCTCCCGGAAGTGCACAGTGAGCTCACGCAGTCTTGGAGAGCACCTTTCTCTGCCCAATCTGCGTGCGCTTCCGCCCTCACCACCCTTGATGGTGGGGAAGCCAGGGGGTTCGAGACGATTCCCCAGGTTGAGCGTGCCATTGCGGTCAATTTATGTCCAAGTGGCACCTCCTCCTGGCGTGGTCATCCTCGTCTCCCATCCAAAGCGTACAGGTTATCTGCGTCCCTCGAGGCCAGAGCCTACACTGCTGCGGGCCAGGCTGCCTCTGCCTTGCATGCTATGGCCACGTACCAGCACTACCAAGCGCAAGCGTTGTCAGAGCTGCACGAGGGTGGTTCCGACCCAGGCTTAATGCATGAGCTACGCACCACGACCATCTATGCTCTGGAAACCACCAAGTCGGCGGTGCATGCTATGGGAAGGACGATGTCCACACTAGTGGTCCAGGAATGCCACCTCTGGCTAAACCTGGCAGTTATGCGTGATGTTGACAAAGCTCGCTTTCTTGATGCACCCATATCCCAGGCTGGCCTGTTCGGCGACACCATCGGTGAATTCACCCAAGAGTTCACGACGGTGAAGGAGCAGTCAAATGCGATAAGACCGCTCCCCCCGCTGAGCCATCCACATTGGCTGCTCCTCGCCGAGGGCGCCCGCCTGCATCTTTAAGACCTGCTCCGCTGCCGCTGCCTGCTCCACAGGCGAAGTGACAGCATCGAGCCTCCCGCAGGCGTCCAGTGCTCCCGCCCCAGGGCGCTGCTAAGTCCGGTAAACGGACCTCGAAGCGACCCTGAGACGGGCCATCCGGAGAGAAGGGAACATGTTCTTTACCCGGTGGAGGGCCGGGCTCAACATCAAACTGCGTCTTTCAACTTTGCGGTCAGCGGCCACCAAATTCTCAATGAAAGAGCATTTTCTCCCTTCCCCAGATGTGACAGCCCGAACACTGCCGGTCTGGGACGCTATGCCTTCCAACTCGCAGGATCTGTGCTCCCCATAGTGGAAGTTTCCACATAGCATTTCCGTTCCCCCCCTCGGGGGAACGTTTCACACCTGTAATACACTCAAACATTTACAGAGGAGATTCATTTCAGACTCAATTATTTACACTCCACATACTTGAGTTTGTCCAGTGTGTAGTTTGGATCCTCCAGTTTTTCAGAGAGCAGCTTGCCTCCTGAATCTCCTGGATGATTGTAGCTCAGATCCAGCTCTCTCAGGTGTGAGGGGTTTGAACTCAGAGCTGAAGACAGAAAACCACAGCCTTCCTCTGTCACCATACAGCCAGACAATCTACAAACACAGCAATAGTCCACATCACACAGTTGGACAATCACACATCTCTTTGTGTTATGAAGATGCTGACTGCTGTTTCTGCTCATGTGAACAGCAGTGATGAACACACACCCCTGAGATAAGCAAACACACTCACACACTCAACAAGGACTCAGAATCCTCTTTATAATTGTACAGAGCAAAGACATTGTTTATAATACATCACATGAAGCTGTAAAGTCTGCTGTGAGGAAAACAACACACTTGACCACAGAAGGACATCTTAATGTAATGTATAAAACACAACAGACAATGATTAAATCATTGAATTTCATAATTAATCATTAATTACATTTGTATAGGTATGAATAAAATCACAGCCCTGCAGATGTTTTGTTTCTTCTTCTGCCAATCCACTAATGGGGCTCCACATCTGGGAACACTTTAGGGCTGTTCACACTGCTTTTAAACCAGGTAAAGACACGTTTCACACCTGTAATCTGAAAGCAGTGTTAGCGCAGCATTTTACCCAGGGTTTTGAAGCCCTGCTATGGAGCGGTGTTAGCATTGTGTTTGTAGTGTTAACCCTGCATTGTATTGCTAAGTTTGTCCAGTGTGAAACAGAGCAGTGTTTGCTTGTTGCTGCTGGACAGAAACAGCCAATCAGAAGCTGATCAGAGGCTCATGAGGTGTCAGTAACAGGAAGCGCGCATCATGTAAACAGCAGTCAGTGAGAGAAAATAAATATTCAAAGATGGAAAGTGTGTAAACTGGAGTTATCAGGAGATGTTAGATGACATGATTTGCTCCTTGTTTTCATTCATTTGTACTTTTGTCTTTGTCCACTCGAAACTAATGACCTACACTGCACCATTTTATACACCTGACAACATGAGGAGAGTTCATTTAGCTCATTAAACACATTTGGCCATTTCAGTCTGTTTCCCAGTACTGGGTTGTGACTAGAAGGGCATCCGCTGGGTAAAACATGCGCTGGAATAGTTGCTGTTTTTTTAATCAGCAACGTGACAACACAAATATGCTAACAAGAGCATTAAACAGGTGTTTAGGATGTACAGATAATGAATCATCTGTTAATCAATACTCTGGAGTATTTGTTAACTACAGGTAGAGTATGAGCAGAGTGAAACATAATTACTGATAAACCATAATTCATGTTATCCTGGGTTTAGCATCACCAAGGGTTAACATGTTCAAGCATGACAAGCCCTAATGTGAAATAATGTGGGCTAATATGAATTATTTTTGTAGTTATTGTTGAGTAGAAAATATTAACCTCAGTGTCTCCACTTTACAGTTTGGACTCTTCAGTCCATCAAAGAGAAGCTTCACTCCTGAATCCTGCAGGTCATTGTTACTCAGGTCAAGCTCTCTCAGGCCACAGTTTGAGGATTGTAGAGCTGAAGACAAACTCTCACAGGACCGAACAGTCAGATTACAGCCCTGTAACCTGTGTAGAGGATAAAAACAATATTTATGTGTTAATCTGGTGTGTTTAATAGTCTGAAGCACACACGACTGTAATGACTGGTTTAACTTCAGTAATTAGCGAGCACATCGTGTTATTTTAGCTTTAACCAGAATTTATGTACATAAAACACAATTTCTTCAGATGCCTGTCAGTTTCCCCCTCACCATCTGTCCTGTACCCTGTCATGGTTTCATTAACCTGCCTCTCACCCATCACCCTTGTCCACTGTAGCCCCTCCTGAGCTGAACTCACTCTTGTTTTGTGTTTTCCTCTTAGGATCATCTGGAATCTGCTCTTAAAAGGAAGTTATGTCATGGTCCTGGTTGTCCTGTTATGTTGTCCTTGTGTTCTCTGTGTGCCACCCGAGTTTTCCCCATGTTACTCCTGTTAGTTGGTCCATTTACTCTCCATCCCCTTGTTAACTTACTGGTATCTGTGTATTTAAGCTCCTGTGTTTCAGTCGCTATTTGCTGATCATAGTTTGCTGTATGTGTGTGTGTTTCTCCTGCCTGTGTTTTCTGCTATTCAGCTCTGCCGTTTTCTTTGTGTATAGATTATATTTAGCATTAGAACTGCACCTAGATCTAGGTCTTGCTTTTGCTTTTCCTGCCTGCACGATTAGAAGAAGATATAATAAAGAAGTGGGTTGCACGGTGGTTCAGTGGTTAGCACTTTCAACTAACAACAAGAAGGTTGCTAGTTCGAGTCCCAGCTCCAGTTTCCCCCACAGTCCAAAGACATATGGTATAGGTGGGTTGGGTAAACAAAATTGGCCACTTTGTTTGTGTGTGTGTGTGCATGTGCTTGTGTATGAGAGAGTGTATGGGTGTTTGTTAACATAATGAAAAGAATTTATTCAATATTAATCAGGGGACTAAGCTGAAGGATAGTAAACGAGTGAGTGATTAACCTTTATAGTAAACACTACAACACTAGTGGGCTCAAAAGACAATGGCCAATATCAATTCTGAAAAAGGACAGATCATTGTTTCTCTATAATTGCCAGCATCGAGAAGGTCAAAATAGACAGAATGGAGAAAACACCATCAGTGTGATCGTTCCACTCTTACCAGAAAGGACTTTAAATGTGCTGTATCATTTTATAGCTTACTAGCAAGCAACTTCCACACAAAAGAATCAATACAACACATACAAATTCCCAAGTCAGTTATAAAATGATTCTTCATGAGAGGATAACAACAGATGCTGAGCAGACCTGAATTTCTTACATTCATCTACTACTATATTTCAGAGAAGCGGGAGACACTTTAAGAAAACCGTACTCTTCAAATATGCTTTTGCCTCATCAATAACATCAGCTACTGCGCACAGATAATGCAGTTTAACAGTTTATTTGCTGTTTTTTAAAGAGATAATTCACCCATTTACTCATCATCAATTGGAGCCAAACCTTCATGATCTGCTTTATTTTGCTGAACACAAAATAATTTTTTTTAAGACTGATGAAAACCATTAGCCATTGAACCTCCGTAGTAGGAGAAACAAATGTTATGTAAGTCAATGGTTACAGGTTTCCAGCTTTCTTCACAATATCCTCTTTTATGTTCAGCCGGAGAAAGAAACTTTTAGAAAGGTTTATAACCCATTGCGGCTGAGTAGAGGAAAAAATCAACATTGTTGGGTAAACTATCCCTTAAACAACCACTGCCAATACATTAATCTGAATGTTATTTAAAACCATTAAAATATTAAATACTAAACAATTATTCACAGTATTTTGAAGTGTTGACAATATCAATATTGTGCATGTCCATTAACATTATTGTATTATTTAATATCAGCAAATGTCAAAGGGATAAAGGGACTTACAGAGCTCTTTTAGAGGATTTGATGACTGCTGATAGTCTGATGAGACACTCGTCTGATCTCTGGAACTTCTGGAGCTCAAACTCCTCCAGCTCCTCTTCTGAGGTCAACAACACAAAGACCAGAGCAGACCACTGGGCAGGTGAAAGGTCAGCAGATGACAGACTTCCTCTACTAAGGTGAGACTGAATCTCTTTCAGCAGAGTTTGGTCGTTCAGTTCGTTCAGACAGTAGAACAGATTGATGGATCTCTCTGGAGACAGATTTCCTTCAAGTTTCTGCTTGATGTATGCAATTATTTTCTTTTTGCTCTTGTCTCTGTCATCCTGCTGTGTCAACAGGCCTTGTAAGAGTTGTCGATTGGACTGGAGTGACAGACCGAGAAGGAAGCGAAGGTAAAGGTCCAGATGTCCATTGTTACTTTCCAGAGCCTTGTCCACTGCAGTCTTCAGCAAATCAATCATGGACACATTTCTTCTTTTTACTGCTCGTTTCTTGTTGCGGTCTAGAAACAGATGTTGATAAAGGGCTGCAATGAACTCCTGAATGCTCAAGTGAAGAAAGCAGTACATGGTACCAAGAATGATTCCTTTCTCCTCCTTAAAGATCTGGGTACACATGCCTGAGTACACTGATGACTTATAGACATCAATGCCACAGTCTTTCAGATCGCTCTCATAGAAGATCACATTGTTTCTTTTCAGCTGCTGGAAGGCCAGTTTCCCCAGTGAAAGGATGAGCTTTGGATCCCAGGAGACATCTGGTGTGTTTTCTCCATCATACTTTCGTCTGCTCTGCTGGATCTGAAAGCGGAGGAAGTGTGTGTACAACTGTGTCAGAGTCCTGGGAGATTCCTGCAGTGTTTCAGCATCAGCCCTGTGTTTCAGTTCAGTATTTCTGTTCTCATTCAAAATGTTCTGGAGAACAGTGGCTGAAATCCAGCAAAAGACTGGGATGTGGCACATAATAAAGAGACTCTTTGACTGTTTAATGTGATCAATGATTTCTCTGGCCTGATTCTGATCTGTGAGTCTCTTTCTGAAGTACACCTCCTTTTGGGCATCATTGAATCCTCGTATCTCTGTCAGCCGGTCGATACAGTCTGCAGGAATCTTACTGGCAGCTGCTGGTCTGCTGGTGATCCAGATGAGAGCAGAAGGAAGCAGATTTCCCTTGATGAGGTTCGTCAGGAGAACATCCAGAGAGACTGCTGACGAAATATCACAACATGTCTCATTACCAGTAAAGTTCAGAGGAAGACGACATTCATCCAATCCATCAAGGATGAACAGGACTTTGAATCGTGTGCTTCTTGTAAGGTTCAGTTCTTTACTCTCTGGGAAAAACTGAGTTATGAGGTCTTTTAGACTTTGTCTTTCTTTCTCCCTTAAGTTCATCTCTCTGAATGGAAGAGGAAATATGAAGCTGATGTCTTGATTTTCTCTTCCTTCAGCCCAATCCAGAACAAACTTTTGCACAGAGACTGATTTCCCAATGCCAGCAACTCCTTTTGTCAGGACAGTTCTGATCTGCTTGTCTTGTTCAGCTGCTTCAAACAAATGTTTGCATTCAAGCTGTATCTCTAGCGACTGATGACGTCTGGAAGCAGCTTCAATCTGTCTTATCTCATGTTCAGTGTTGACCTGTTCACTCACACCCTGAGTGATATAGAGATCTGTGTAGATGTTATTCAGAAGTGTGGAGTCTCCTTGATGAGCAACTCCTTCAAACACACTTTGATATTTCTTCTTCAGGCTACATTTAAGCTGATTAATGACGAACAGCTCACCTAAACACAGGAGCACAGAAACAGAGAGATTTAGTCTTGACTTTTCCAGCTATATTTGTAAGTGTCAGTCTGACTGATGGCCATGAGTCTCTTACCCTCGAGAGTATCAGCAGCTTGATCTTGCTTCATCTCTCTCAGGAAGAAGAGTGTGAGATCAAGAGCTGCTTCTGTGATTCTGCATCTGTTCTTATTAAACTCCTTAACAAACTCTTGTCTGTTTTCTTCTTGTAAAATATTCTTAAAGTTTTCCAGTTCACTCTTCAGAAACTCGATCATTTTACTCTCAAGATTCTATATTTAAAAAAGAGAAGAACAATATATCACAAAGAAATTCACTCACATAACGTAAATTTAATAATTGAAAATAAATTATTATACAGGTCTGTAAGTGCTCGATTCTGATTGGCTAAAACAACATTTTACAGTGTGCTGTTATTTTCAGATAAACACACAGCTAAATCTGTTCAAGCAGGCTTTTGAACACATTACATTTCCATATCACTGTGCTTTCACAGCTACAACAATTGAATCACATTAAAACATAACAGAAGACTTTGTATGAGCCGTGTAAGAAACTAGTCCTACATAGAGGAGCAGTTTGAGAACAAAAACCTGGCAAATGTCTGAATTACAACATCTGAACTGTGGCTTAGTATGTGGAAACCATAGTATTCCAACAAGCATTTGTTTGTGTTTAATTAAAGACTACAAGACATCGAATCAAAAACAGCTTGGCTAAAATAAGAATAAATTGGTAAATAATGACTACACATGTCAAGTCTGTCTAATCTGTGTATTTGGTGACTTGTGTAGTGTTGAGCTATTCTTAGATTTTGCGTTGTTTTCACCAAGCCATCTTTGCTTAAGAGTTTTAAACAAAATCACCTTGTGCCATGTGTGGAATAATTGTCTCAGATCCTTTGAATTATTAGGAAATAATGCACCCCAAAAGTATAATGACATCATCATGAGTATCACAGGGGTGTATTATTTTCTAATAACTCAATGAACTGGAGTCAATTATTCCTTATTTAACAAATGCATTGTATTCTGCAAAAACGTAAATACATGAAAAATAATATTTACAAATGACATGTTTTACAGAAGCAATATTTTTTCAATAATATATGGTCTGTTATAAAATGAATTTCAAAAAATTTTTCCCACCTGGAAGATCTTCAGGAGATTGCCTCTGAAACTCTGTTGGCTTTTGTGAGTATTGTTTCTTGAATCTGGCAACTCATATTCCAAACTGTTAACAAATAAAACTACTGAGGCAAAAAATACAGATATATCTCAAAGACATTAAAAATACTGAATGTTCTGTAGACCTCATGATAAGGAGACAGTCGAGACAGAGAACTTCTGAAATTGGTCCATTGCTGTGTCGCATATTAAACTGAGCTGAGAAATACAGACATAACCAGGACGTTCCCCATCAGGTCGGGAACTTTGACTTGTGTCTAGAAGAGACACTATTGGCAGAGTGTATGGAAAACACCACAACAGCTGAGCCCATTGTGCATTTGGTGTGAAGTTTGCCAAGCACAGCATGAGCACACAATATCACCAAAGGTGCAACCTTCTAAAGGTATCCCTAGGCTTATAATTACCAGAGTTACCAGAGACACTGTAAAAGCTAATTCCCAGACACTAGACATTACTGACAGGGTATTCGAGTGTCATCGTGTGTCAGAATGTTCTGGGATCGCTGTACTGGAGTTATGATTATGGATTATAGATCGCGAAATGTAGCCTTTTTTTAGCTTTTTTTTTTTATAAGCATGACGGTAAAAGACGAACGCGGTTATGAATATATTAAAACATATGTTTGTTTGTCAAAAAAATTCGTAATAATGACAAAAAATACTAATTTGTGGATCTCCTTACTTCCGGGTTCAGCTATCCTGCCGCTGAGGCAGGTGCATTCTGGGAAAATTTCTTACCCCTCTGTTGTAAGTGTGGTCCTGAAAAATCTTCGTTCGAAGGGGTGTATATCCCTTGCCCTTAGCCCTACCCCTTCAAGCTAAAGAGAATTGGGACACCCCAACCCCTTGACGTGAACGCGCAAAACGAGGGGTAAGGGGAAGGGCTAAGGGGTAGAATTGGGATTGGGCCTAAGTATATGTGCTTCATATGATATGTTGTTTAGCGGGTAGGGAAGACACAAATCTACCTGAAAAGGGGAAATGCTCTGTGACTGAATGATGGATATAGGATCGTTGCCCCAGAGGTTGCCACATCTCTGAAAAAGGAAGTGATTCCTCAGGGGAATTCCTCAAGGAGGGGGAGTCATGAGGTGTGTGAGTTCAGAAACTCAGGTCCGGTTAAACCCTGGACGCGCACCAAGGAAGACCTGCTCCTCGTCCTCCCTGACCTTGCACAGGGTCTGTGTGAGTAGGTTCACTGGGAAAAGAATGCATACTGTTTAAGCCCCCGGGGCCAGCTAAGAACCAGCAGATCTGTGCAGAGCAGGGAAAAAAGCAACTGGCGATGAGCAGACTTGCGAGAAGCAAGCAGGATGACCTGGACTTCTCTCAAATGCGCCCATATTACCTGGACCATGCCGGGGTGGAGTTTCTATTCTCCCAGGAGTGTGAGCTGCTATGAGAGCATGTTAACTGGCATGGTTGAGCTTGCGTGGGATATGAACAGTGTGCATTGATTTTCAGCCTGTTTCATTTATCCTGTCAAACTGTATCAGTGCAGCACTGTAACAGGGCAGCACCATAATGGAGACAGAGGACAGCAATCTGCTCAGGCAAGACAGGGGTGGCTGCGGCTTTGACTGCTGTGAAATACACACCAGTAAACTCAGGAAACAGATGACCTCAGGAAGATGACCTGTTTCATTGAGCTCAGCTGTTTTTTCACCACTGAGGACTCCTGGGTAGACAGTGTCGCCAAATAGGCCTGGGATACAGGCATGCCAAGAAAGTGAGCTCAGTCAGCGTGGCACATATCTACCAGGGTAAGCCAAGGGTGGTGATCTTGGACCACTGTGTGGCCATCACCTTCCCCAGGGCTCAAGCGGCCGACTTGGTGGCTTGGGAGAGCATAGCTGGCCACCTTTAATGCTGTGGTACTGTGGTGCATGGCAGTAGAGGCATGGCCCGCAGCAGTGTGGGTTCTGGCTGTGAGAGATCCAGATAACCCTCCTGAGGATCTCAGCTTACCCCTCCAGGTGGCACTCCCTGGAAGATGGGGACAGGGGAAGGATTTGTCTCACATCAGCTGTAGTTGGTCCGACGGTAGGGGGACAAGCACAGGCATCATGCTCGACTCTAAATCCGTGACCACGCATTGCACCCCAGATGGTGGTAGCGAGCTTGGGCTGTCATCTGAACATGACAGCTCACCCTCTGATGCTGTGATGGGCATCTGTCTCCGGTGTCAATGAGTGAAAGCACAGGCATCCAGAGGACAAACCAGCACAAATGTGATAGGGAGGAGATGTGCGTTGTGGAGGAGCCTCGGGGCCACGGGCCCGGAGGCGATGGATAAGCCACCACTGTAATCCTCAGATCTACCTGAGTGCTCACTACTTTTGAGACTTTTAAAGTATTCTTTTATTTGTTTTATTCCCAAAAAGTTTACTTAAAGTTCTGAATCGATTCTGTATTCAGATTAGATTGCGACATGCAGGTCTGCATGAACTCAAACTCTAAACAAAAAAACATCTAATAGACACGCATATGCATCCTGCAGAATTTGCTTCATTTGGACAGATGGATAATAACAGGCTTTAACTGTTAAATCAATCAAATCGTTGAAATTCCTTCCGCACCCAAAAGTGAAACCTTGAGTCGTTGTAGATTCTATTTATTAAACACAAGCACAGAAACTTAGGTTTCCTGGTTGGAATTTAAAGTTGTGAAGATATTAATGTACAGGAGAAAGTATAGGAGAGCTAGGTAAACAATCATTTTGTAATTTAAATCAAATCAGATCTTGAGGTCCCTAAAGGTTCCCACCCCTAGTGACCAAAAAAGTAAAACACAAAATACCTTTTGGCAGACAATGGTGTTTTCTCTCTGAGGTTTGGTGGATGCTGTTTTGACCTCCCTAAATGGAAAAACCTAGAACAATGACAAAATTTATTTTGACTGGTGTCACCGTCAGCAGCTGGTGTGCCTAGAAGGCACTCTACACCTCATATCAGCCCCTGTCAAACTCAGTTCCTGGAGGGTCGCAACTCTGCACAACTTAATTCAACCCAAATTAAACACACCTGATCAAACTAATTGAGTCCTTCAGGCTTGTTTGACACCTACAGGTAAAGCTGCGGTCACATTAGATTGTGTGTGTGTGAAATTCGGTCGTACAGCGCTGTGAAAAGGAGCAGGATTTAAACAAGATGGTTTAATGGTTCAATTGATGCGATTTCGCAGGTCAGAGTTCACAAAGCTTGAATTTTTCAACACAGCTACCTGCGAAACTTGACGCATAACCTTGCGTTTCTGGTCTGACGCATTTGCATGCGTATGAATGGAAGTCTATGGGGAGAAAAGTCCAGTGTGACTGTAAATTTAAGGTGTTGAAGTAGTGTTGGAAATCTGAAAATCTGCCGGGCGGCAGCCCACCAGGAACTGAATTTGACACCCCTGGTCTACATTACCCCAATGCTTTCCACATCACATGATTCATATAAACTCAGCTCTGATGACCTGCACACTCACTCACATATAAACATCATTTTGACAGACATCCATTGCTGCGTATTGTTTCATGTTATGAACTTTAACAAGCGTTTCCCTGTTTGCTGGTTTTCCTGTGTTTTGTCTTTTTGGACTCTCTTTTGGATCAGTGATAGTTTGCCACCTGCTCGACCTATGCTTGTTTATAAACTGAAAGTATAACCTGCAGTATAAATGCACTTAGCTTATCATCTAATATCTTTAAATATGAAGTGTTCTTCAATGTCTGTTTCAGTATCAATATCTATATGTTTTTAAGACTTATTTATTGTTTGTTCTACGATCAGCTCTGCTAAACAAGACAACAAGAGACTATAAACTATTATTTCGTTTCATCTTATGAATGTCTCATTAAAACATCTACAAACTCATAAACCTGACCCGAGATCAGGTAAAACTATAAAACCTGTTCAGGATTCACCACTGGAGGGCAAACTGAAGGAATTTGTGTGATTCATGTGGATATTACATGGATTAAGTTTTCACCCCCTTGTGGAGAAATATTGAATTTCCAAATGTTTTGAAGCAGAAAATTTGTAAAAAAAGCCTCGTTTACGGAAATCACATGACTTGATTGTATTGATTGAATTGTTTATAAAGCTTGTTTGGCATGCTAAGTACATGAGTTCAGAGCCTTGAGTTCATAAGATCCTCGAGGCCGGGGCTCCCTCCAGTTTGCAAGGTGAGAGGGGAGTTTGAGCTCGGGTAGATCTGGAGAACTCCCCTGCTGTAGTAGCTGATGAACAGATAGTGATTGCTCTTAAGAGATAACTTACTAACTTATTAGGAGCACGTCTATAGTGCTGATTTGGATTAGTCAATTAACTTGAGTTGCATGTTTTTGGACGGTGGGAGGAAACCGAGGAAGACCCATGTGAGCACGGGGAGAACAATGTATCTTGACGTTCTTGCTGTGAGGCAACAGTGCTAACCACGGCCAACGTGCTACCCATCTAGGAAAGGAGGAGGAGTAGGGGTGGAAGGGGGATTCCTCAAAACGAAGATGGCTTTGATATGGAGCTTAGGGTATTTATAGTGGTTTAGGACTCATCTGATTGGTGAATTGTGAATTGGCTAATGCAGGACCAGCTGTGATCAATCATAAACACATGATCCTCTCCAAACCAGTTTATAAATAAACTTCACTTTATGACTGGCTGCTCCAGTTTGGTCCCCTTGCCTGTCTAATAGATACCTTGAATAAGAAACTAAAACCATCACTGGGTGTCTGAAAATGACTTAATTCACCAAAGATCATTGAGTCATTTGATTCATTCAAACAGCATCCTTTCTGAATCGTTGGTTCACATAATATGTTCGAAACAGTCCATCTGTGACCAATAATGTACAACACAAAATACCTTTTCATAGATGATGGTGTTTTCTCACTGAGGTCTGGAGGACGACCATCTTTAGACCAGTCACTCTTCAGAGACACAGAGCTGGACACAGATGGTCCTGATCTCACACTGAAGACACAAACACACCAGAGGAATAAACTGCAGAAGAATCTTCAGTCTCCTTTACAAGAGTTTATCAGCCAAATATGAGTT
>CAIGQQ010027044.1:83063-94704 GCA_903798035.1 Danio albolineatus | reverse complement strand
AAGGCTCTGCAGCGGTTCTTGGGGTTCGCCAACTTCTATAGGCGTTTCATCCGGAACTTCAGCTCAGTTGCTGCACCCTTAACGGCTCTCACCTCCACCAAGGTACCATTCACATGGAATAGTCGGGCTCAGGAGGCCTTTGATGTTATTAAGTCCCGTTTCATCACTGCCCCTGTCCTCTCTCTTCCAGACCCTGAACGGCAGTTCATTGTTGAGGTTGACGCCTCAGAGTTGGGGGTAGGTGCGGTCCTGTCCCAGCGGTCCTCTAAAGATGGGAAGGTGCATCCCTGCGCCTTCTTCTCCCACCGTCTGAGCCCAGCTGAACAAAATTATGACATAGGCAACAGAGAGCTGCTGGCGGTCAGGCTAGCTCTGGGGGAGTGGCGACACTGGTTGGAGGGGGCGGCACATCCATTTTTGGTTTGGACGGATCACAAGAATTTAGAATACATCCGTTCAGCCAAGAGATTAAATTCTCTTCAGGCTCGCTGGGCCCTCTTCTTTGGCCGATTCAACTTTTCCCTCTCGTACCGGCCTGGTTCCAAGAATGTAAAACCTGATGCGCTTTCCCGGTTGTTCGACAACCCTGAGGAGGATTCTGTCCCAGAGACCATCTTACCTAGAGAGATGGTGGTGGAGTCTCTCTTGTGGGACGTCGAGCGGCAGGTGAGAGAGGCCGGACGAGAGGAGGAAGCACCGGAGAAGTGTCTAGCGGGTCGTCTGTTCGTGCCCGTCCGGCTGAGAACGGATGTCCTCCAGTGGGGTCACGAATCCAGAATGGCCTGTCACCCAGCAACCCGGAGATCGCTTGCCATTATCCAACAGCGATTTTGGTGGCCATCCATGGCCCAAGACACCAAGCAGTTTGTGTTGGCTTGCACAGTGTGTGCTCAGAACAAGACTTCCACTCGGCCGCCCATTGGTCTGTTGCAACCCCTTCCCATTCCCTCTCGCCCCTGGTCACACATAGCTCTTGACATTGTCTCCGGCTTACCCCCGTCGAGAGGAAACACCGTTATTTTGACAGTGGTGGACCGCTTCTCCAAGGCGGCCCATTTCATTCCTTTGCTTAAGCTCCCATCTGCGAAGGAGACTGCTCAGGAGGTAAATGACCATGTCTTTCGGATCCATGGCCTTCCGACAGACATAGTCTCTGACAGAGGGCCCCAATTTGTCTCCCGATTTTGGAAAGAGTTCTGTAGACAGATCGGGGCCACTACGAGTCTGTCTTGAGGTTTTCACCCCCAGACCAATGGGCAGACTGAGCGAGCCAACCAGGATCTCGAAAGAACTCTCCGCTGTCTGGTGTCACAAAATCCTGGTTCCTGGAGTCAGCAGTTGTCTTGGGTTGAATACGCCCACAACACACTAACAGTAGCTTCTACAGGTATGTCCCCATTTCAATGTCCTGTTGGTTACCAACCCCCTTTGTTTCCTGCTCAAGAACCCGATGCTGCGGTCCCGTCTGCCTTTGCCTTTGTTCGTCAGTGCGGCCGCACCTGGACAAAGGCTAAGGAGGCCTTGGCCCGGGCTTCCAGATGGGCCAAGAGGGTGGCTGACCGTCACTGGACCCCTGCTCCTCCTTTTGTTTGTGGTCAGAGGGTGTGGCTATCCACTAAGGACCTGCCTCTCCGGGTGCCTTCACGCAAGCTGGCACCCAGGTTCATTGGGCCATACCGGATCACCAAAGTCTTGAGTCCAGTGATTGTACAGCTCAAGCTTCCTGGTATGCTTGGTCGAGTTCACCCTGTTTTTCATGTATCCAGGGTCAAGCCTGTGAGTAGATCCCAACTTAATCCGGTGGTTCCCCCCCGACCCCTCCGCCTCCATGTCTAGTAGATGGTGTCCCTGTCTATACGGTTAAACATCTCCTGGATGTGAGATGCCGGGGATGGGGTTTTCAGTATCTGGTGGACTGGGAGGGCTATGGTCCGGAGGAGAGGTCTTGGATTCCAGGCCGGGATATTTTGGACCAGTCATTGATCGGGGAATTTCGACATCGACGAGGTGAGCCCCCTCAGGGAGGGAGCGCCGGGAGACTATTAAGAGTGTGTTCTGACCTGTCTCCTTGTGATCTATTGTCTCTGTGGGTTGTCTACATGTTCTCCCGGCGCACGTGACTCCTTTGTTTTGACAGCTCGCCATGTGCTACTTTCCTGTTGCGGATCTTCCCCGCCTTCTTGTTATCCTATTGTTATTTCATTAGCGATCAGGGTTGTCACATGTAGCTCCTTGATTTCATCCTCTATTTAATCCCTTTTGTCTCCTTGTCTTTTGTCAGATCGTCTTTGTGTGTTGTCCAAGCAACTCGCTCGAGAGCCGTGTATTTTTTCCTGTCATGTCATGTCCTGTCGATCTTTCAGACTCCAAGATCTTTAGTTTTGGTTTCGCTCTTTCTCTCTCTGCTCACCTCTCCTCTGCCCTATCAGGATTGCCGTCTGAGGCCTGATCTCTCCACCGATCATTTGCAGGGTTCGGATTGCACCCCCACAAGCTTACACCCACCAGCACCTCTTTACCGCTGTGTGTTCGTCGCATCGTCTGCCGAGCGCGGAACCTGGTCACGCCGCTCCGCCCACTAAGCACGGGCATTTGTCACGCCGCAAGTCTGCCATTGTGTGGCCAACGCTTAGAACTGTCCAACCAGACTGTTTTGATCCGGGCCTCATGAACACTAATTATTGAACTTTTTCTTTGCCCTTTTCCTCTATTTGAGGTGTTTTTTGGTTCGATCAAAGAGAATAAATTTGAGTTCACCTGCATTTTTGAATCTGTGATTTTTCTCCTGACAACTACATCATCAAACCTCCACAGTCCACAAAGCAGGCCCTGATCTTATCAGGAATTTGTGTGAGCCTTCTTTGGTGAAAAAGACGTGTTCTGCCATATAAACAAATGCATATAATAATTTTCATCCCTACACTAAGTTCTCCCAAGACAAGAATAGGACAGCTTTAATGAAAGGTTTTGATCAGATAATGACCACTCATTTACAATACAGATGTTTTAACACCCTTTATGTCGTAATTTCTCAAAAAATCAGGATAAAAAGTCAATAAAATTATGAATAATTTCCTCAGAAACTGGAAGACGGTGTGGACGTGTCTTGGTTTTGTATACACATATGAATACAACAAAGACGTAAAACTTTACAAATTCCACTTTTGAGGGCTCAACACAATTTCATAGATCTGGATAAAATAGCCTAAGCTAAACTGAAATCATTTAAAGATATACAAATATATAAATATCAGTTATAATGAAAACATTTAATAAACCAACACAAAACAAACAAAAGCTGTAACGATTTAGGAATATACAGTATAATATAAGTGGATTAAACCGTTTGAAGCCATTTTGACCTTTAATTTTACAAAGGTCTTTCTGAAAAAAGGAAATTAGATATTTTCTAAAAAACAACAATCAACGGAGTTTATTATAATTTTATTATTTTAAAATATTATTTATAAAGTATTTGGATACTAGGATATTAATCGTGCAAACAGAGTTTTTTTTTACCAACAGATTGGGAAAATTGCAGGTAAAAATGTGTTCTGACATCAAACTAGTGTTATGTTTTTATATAACATGGTAAAATTAACAAATGAAATTAATCATCACGAGAACGTAATCAAATCGTTTGTTACAACACCAAAATCTATCCCTGCAAAGGTGAAGCAAATGATAACGGAGAAGTCAAAAAGAGCGAATTTCGGCTCACACACAGGGTCATGCAGCTTTGTTTTCCTTAATAATAAAAATATCGATTACCAAACTTCATGATGTGTCTAATATTTAAATTAGGTCAGTATAGGACAACACTTTTTCACACGACTGGATATTCACATATAATTGATGTAAACAGGTGATTTCGTAGCCACTGCTGAAGGTTGTTTATAAGGAGTTAAAATGAGGTAAACCAGAACCATTTCAGGGAAACATATGAAAGCGGTGAAACTCGTCAGACGGGGGAGTTTCCTGAAAGCAGCTTTGGATTGATTTAGGGTTACGTTACTTCAGAGAAACATTTCGAAACTTCAGAGGCTTTCAGCTCATGCATAATTATGATAAAAACACAGATTAATAAACGACACTGTAAATCACTATTGTGATATAAAACTACTCAGCCCTTCTGTTCCACAAATGTACACCTATAAAAGAAAATAAAGAGAAAACACACTTGATCATCTGTCTGATCACCATATCAAGAGGTAGACATGAAATCCTCAAAATGACTTCAGCTCAGCTGTAAAGTCTCAGAATCACAAATAGATGATCGACGGGTGATGAGACGACACTCATAGATGACATAAAGCACAGAAAGAGCAAACTCTCACCTCAAATAATGCCTGCAGATCTTTCTGTTCCTCCGCTGAACTGTTGAGTTGAACAACAGATCTGAAAATACTTTCACTTTTGAAAAACACATCAAACCTGTTTAAGACATGAGGAAATAATCAGATGAAAAACACAGAAACACACCCAGCCAGCAATGACATGTGGGGCTCAGATGGGTTACTACGGGTTCCATGGGAACTTCGTGGGCATGGGCTTTGGCTGGGTGAAATCAGCAGGTCCCATGTAGGTTTTGTAGTATGGGTCCCACATAGGAAGCCTATATGAGCTGATTACATGGGCCCCATAAGGGACAGGCATGGGCCAAGTGGGCATGGGTTTGAACTGGGAACACATATATGGGTCTTGATTGGCATATTTACGGGCAGAGTGGGCATGGGTTTGAACTGGGAACACATATATGGGTCTTGATTGGCATATTTACATGCCGAGTGGGCATGGGTTTGAACTGGGAATGTACATATGCATATATAATTTTTGTTGTTCAATTAAACATATTTCTTGCAGTTCAAAGCATCAAGTGTCTTGTAATTATCTTCCTTTTTAATTTTTATTAGATTGTTTCCTTAAACCATTTGGCATGGTTGGGCTTAAATAGGCCTTGCATGAATTACCCAGTTAGGACCAACAAAAGATGCTTACAGAGCCCACTTTAAGCCCATATGGGCATTCACGGTTGAATCCTGGTACAAGCCCACTTTAAACCCCTTCAGGCAGGTGGGGCCCAAATGGGTCTGACATGAATTACCCAGTTAAGACCCTTTACAGGTCCCCCTTAAAGTCCATCTGGGCAATCACAGCTGGCTCCGAAGTGGATCCCGGGTGCAAGCCCACTTTAAGCACCTTTAGACTGGTGGGCCCAAATGGGTCTGACACGTATTGCCCGGTTAAGACCCACATAAGACCCTTAAAGATCCTACTTAAAACCCTTCTGGGCATCCACGGCTGGCCCCCATGTGGATCCCAGGTGCAAACCCACTTTAAACCCCTTTGGGCAGGTGGGACCCAAATGGGTTTGGTATGAATTGCCCAGTTAGGACCCATGCAGTACCCTTACAGGTTCCACTTTTAGTACGTCTGGGCTTCCACTGCTTGCCCCAATGTGAATCCTGGGTGCAAGCCCATAATGAAGCCTTCATCTATACCCCACATGTCATTGCTGGCTGGGCAAGTAGATAAGAATATAAGATAGCAATGGAGGCTTTTACTCACCTGTTAATATCAGTGTTGAGAGGACAAAGTAAAGCAATCAATATAACAGTCTTCTTCTGTACTACAGTACTATAACAGGTCACTCTTCCAAATGTGGTATATATTGTATGTAGGGAAGATGTTAAATCTCTCTCTTTCCTCTGACGGGAGCTGTGTGTTGTGATAGGGAGATGGGCTGTTGTTTGGCCTCAGTTGTGTTTCCTTGTAGGAAAGGTAAGGAGGATTGTTCCAGCTCTACACAGAATCTGTTGAATTTTGTCAATAATGTTTGCCATCCATGTTATTTTAAGAGATATGTGATAGTTAGGACATTAACTAATGTGTAGACATGCTTATTTTTGATAGATTGACTTATATTTTGGATATTTTGGATGTTTCCATGCGGCAGAGCACATCATGTCATATGTTGTAATTTATCTCTTCAGTGTTTAAGTTAGTTTGTGAACAGCTAGTTTATAGTTGTGAAGCTGCAGCCACAATTACATTATTTATTTATAATAATTTGTTACACAGTGTAATCTTGTAAACACAGTGTTTCCTTGTGGGAAAGTTGTTACAGTGCCGTTTCGGCTGTGAGAGTGACAAAATGAAGAGAGGAGTCCATTAAAGGGAAAGCTGCTCTGTTTGGCTCAACCACGGTCTTGGTGTCCTTCTTATTCATCCTTTCACACATACACGACGCAGAGACATTTTGGGGAAGCACACCAACGAAGAGGGTTACATGTTGTACTTGTTATAATCTCGGTAACACAAGTTACAGTGAATGAATGTTAGCCCCTGTTAAGTTGTGTGTTTTATATTGTTTGTTCATCTTTGTTATTTATATTGTTCATGATGGGAAGTGTGTAGTAAAAGTAGCACAACAACAACAACGATTAAGCTGATCTAAAAGGCTACAACATGAAGAGAGAGAGAGAGAGAGAGAAAGAGAGAGCTGTAGCATTGTCACTGCTTCAGAATCAAGTATTCAGTGGAAGGAGAACAGCAAAGAAACCTGTTTTGTAAGTGATGTGCATTCCTCAAGACATAAACAGGTCTCTTCATGTTCTTCAGCACTTCCTTTAGCAGAAAACACAGATGAAAACTCAACTGTAATGACAGATGACAGCAGCTCAACGTCCCGCTCTTCACTTAGTGATAAAACACTGTAAAATGCAGCAGAACACATGATGAACTGAATACAAACAGGGGTGAGACACATGATGTCTCAGGTGATGAACATAACGACATGGCGGGAACAAAGGAGCACATAGTGGAGGTCACATGACGAAAACAAACACATGAGGATGACTGGGTGTGACAACACTACTGTTACCACAACATTATTTTTTAATAATAAGAACCAGCTTGTAGTTATACAACAAAATCACTTTACATTTCTTAACAAGAATACAATAAATGAGAAGAAAAAAGGAAAGAAAAAAACAGAGGAGAGGGTATATTATTATCAAATTACATACAAATATATTACGCACATTTTTCTAATTTTAGTTATTAACAAGAGTTATTAAATGCACTACAGGAAATGCATATATATATATACAAACATTTTATGCAAAGATGTTAAAGGAGGAGCAGATATTGACTGTTTTAATTGCTTGTTTATTTTTAGACTGAAAAATCACTTTTATAAATCATTTAAATCTCTTTTTCTAGCACCATGAACAGAGGTTTTGCTTGTCATAAACTTGGATTTATGTATGTGAAATTTACATAATAATCAAATAAAGTTTACAGTAAAACCAGCATCTTTTAAAGAGCGATCCTTAACATAATAACCCAAAATCACATATTTATAAGATAAGGATAATGACTTTAAAATGTTATGAGCAATAAAAGCTTCAACATTAAACCAAAAAAGTCGAGTATGTTGGCAAAACCAAAATAAATGTGAAACCAATAAAAATGTTCAGGTAATGACCACACTTACAGTAGGTACTACTTAAATATGGACATTACCGCCGCGGCTTGTACCGCCGCCGCGGGAGAACGTGTTTTAAGGTATAACCGCAGTTTGCGACTTTGCCGCCAGGGGGCACAAGGGGACGGGATGCAAACGGGCAGAAATATACAGTAGCTGTAAATACGCCGCTACTTATGAAGATGAAATAATAGGACAAAACATTATAATTGCTTCAATAATCATTAAAAACTTGTTAACAGCTTTATTATTATTGTAAACCTGTTTAATTAAAAGAAGATTCACTTTGGAAAAAGTAAAATGAAAGAAATAAAAGACCACTAAAATAAACAACAGCTAAAATGAAAGTAGGTACAAACATTCATACAAATAGACCTAAATAAATAAATATATAAAGCAGTGTTTTAGCCTAGAAATCGAGAGATGTACAGTGTTTGTTATTTTGAAGTTACTAAAATATTTATTAATTAAGCTTTTTCATTTACATTTTCATTGTATTTTACTATCGAATTTTATGCCTCAATTACCCATAAACAATAAACGAATAATTAAATAGGCCTAAATGTTTATTTACTTAAAAGACATTAAAGACATTACCAGTGAAACATAGAGAAACGTCCGGCGCATAGTCTAAAGAGCTCTGAAGTTGAATGCTACTTCATCAAAAGCATAAAAATAAACAGACCTACTGTACCTCAAGCAGATCACTAAAGTTATAATAAAAGTAATGTTGCCGCAGGACGTAAATAAGTCCCGCAGGTTTATTTTTAATGATTTAGTTACAGTTCAGTTTTCAAAGCAGCACTGTTCTCCTTCAAATTATAATTGTTTTTTAACTTCTTAAACTGTTAATGGCTCAGTAACTTTTATGTTTTAATTTCAATTTCAGCGCAAAACAACCGGGAATAAAAGGTCTGTTCAGTTCGCGAAGGTCATCAATCATCATCAAATGTGATCTAGAGTGAGTTTCACAAGTTTAACACGTGTTTAAAACAGCGCATGTTTGTAATAAACTACAGCCATTTACTTCAGCTTTACTTCATCACCACAGCCACGTGTCAGCAAAAAAGACGCTTCGATCTCGGTTTGTTGACATTAAATCAGGTTTATTGTGTACATTAACATAACAGATATCCATACAGCAGTGGAGATTAACCCGTATCCTTTCACATTTGCTTGCAAAAGCGCGCCCTGTCTGTGAGTGCGCGCGCGCGTACGTGCGTGAACGAACTCTATAACTGCATTGTGCGTGACTCATCATTGCAACTCCTTAACAAACACAACAGTCTTTGGTAAAGTTCTTACTGTTGTATTTCTCAAACATAGTGAGATCTGCTTCCCTTACATATGTTCCTGTTGTGTCTGTGTGTCTGACGCAGCCGAGGGCGGAGATTGAGTCACGCTGACGGGAACGGTGGGCGGGGAGAACTATTCTTAAAGGGCCAGTGCAAAAAACAGGAAAAAGTTGTTTAGAGCTATAATGGAAGAGCTTTAGAGAGCTATAATTAATAATCTGATGGGTATTTTGAGCTGAAACTTAACAGACAAATTCTGCTGACACAAAAGACTTATATTAAATATAAAAAAAAGGGGCATGTATGTGCCCTTTAAAATACATCCGAGGTATAAAAAAACAAAACAGCTCATCAAAACAGTCTGTCTGCTATTTCATATAGGCCTGCTATATTTAAAAGAAAGCTGCACAGTGGGCTATATTATTTTAATGTATTTCTGTTTCTGTCACTCGCGGTTCAATGAGTCGTTTATATTAATTAATATATTATTTACTTTTTCTCTCGGTATCGCGGCTGTGCGCTGCTGTCAGCTGAATACAGGCCTTAATTACATCTAAAAAGCAACTACTGAGCGGTGATATGTGTTCTTTTTAAGATAAGCACCTATTTCAACCATGAGGAGATCCAGACAGCTTGATGTGCAATTCTAAGATGTTATTTATATCAGAATAAAAACAATTCACTAAAATCTTAAAATAAAAGATTGGATTAGACTATTTCACAGTGTGTAGGCTAAACATTAAAAATAATAATAAGACTGAGATAGATTCCCCCTTCATTCAGGAATAAAAAATGAAATGTCTCGTTTGCTGAATATTTATTTTAATAATCTATACCTTTAATATTTTAATAATCAATAATAGCCATTATAAAAATAAAGTATGCTACAATATACAACAGCTTAAAGGAACTAAACTAAAACTTGTCCGTGTAAATGGGACCTAAATAGGCTACAGTTTAAAGCGAAGTCGTCTGAAAGGATGTCGGGAACAGTATGTCTATTGTTTGGTTCGCGTTGTACATATTTGAAAATAACTGTTGGTTGAAGGCTTTAGGACCACGCAGAATTCTCTGCTGTTGTAGCTCCGGCTCAGCAAGCAGCACTTCAGTTATGTTTTGTGTTTTTGGCATTAAAAAAAATAATAATTTTGACGAATGCAAACCATATTTCATGACACCAACATCAATTTGCAAAGAAAACGTGAAAACTACCTTATAGGTTTTCAATAATCAATAGTCTTTCAATACAATTTTCTCTCTTTTTTTTTATTTTTTAGATATTTTAATAAACATAGTTCATTCCAGAAGTTACTGTGCATAGAAACATAAGCAGGCCTGTATGTAGGTAAATACGGAGACCCGGAAGGGACGCGATGGTGGGGGAAAAACTGGGTGGGAGAAAAAAAATGGGTAGGAGACAAAAATGGGTGGGAGAAAAATATATATATATATTTTAATTTTTGCGCTCCCTAGCAAAAATTTTTTGCATTCCCACGCAAAGATGTTTTACATTCCCTCGACAAACACTTTCTGTTCACTTCATACATGTCAACCCTCCCATTTTTGCCAGAATTATCCCGTATTTTACCATTCTATCCCGCTATCATCCTATCATTAAGTATTTTCCCATATTTCTCTTGTACTTTTAAATCTTGAAAGCATGCTGAAATTAATATCAAATGTCTGCATTCACTTTCTTTCCATTAAAGATGTGCGTCGATCATCACCCTTCATATGCAACCTTTGAATCAGCGTATGCATAAACTGTATAATACTTTCGCCTAGCGCCGTATCCCGCTCTTCCGTTGAGTGCGCGCGCACCTCGCGAAATGGACGAGGCTTTTATACTTGCCGCGTTCACTGTTGTGATATTTTTTAAAACAACAGGGGGCGCTCAAAAGAAACTGACCGTAAAGTCAGACAGATAAACAGAGAAGTAGAAAGTTTCAGGAACTACATCATATCATTAACATTATTGATGTTTATTAAACTAGTTCTTTTTATTATTTTTATAAATTATTTTAATGATTATAAAGATTTTTATAACCGTTCAAGATTTTTATAATCACACTTTGATGCATCACTTGCTTTTGTTCACATCTCGGACAGTTTTACCTATTAAAGTGTATTAAAATATATATGACAACAGAACACGGGTTCCTCTAGAAATTAGGGCTGTTAATTGATTAAAAAAATTAACTAATTAATCACACTTTTTTTAAATTAATCACGATTAATCGCGAAAACCAATTTAATACAGAAATAAAAACACAGGCATGTAAGTGCCATTTGAATTTCAAAAAAATCAATGACAATATCAAACAAAAACCATGTTGGATTCTAAGTGAACTACAAAAAAAATCCAAAATACAGGCATTGCAAATATGGAAATTGGAATATTATAATAATAAAGTATTGAATACAAACAATTGTATTCATTGTAAAGTTGTATTGCGAGTTGAGAACTTTAATTATAAAGTAGAAACAATTTTTCTTAGTCCTCCTTAACATTTAGGTAGTTGCTAAGATAGTCCAGTCTGTTGACATTATCGGGGGACAATGTGGCCCTTTTCTTTTGAATAATGTGACCTGAGAGTTAGAATAGTCTCTCACAAGCAGAATCACCCAATCAGCATGTGAATTTCGGTGCTTAATTTTGGTGCCACTGGTGCTGTGACAAGGATGCAAGAAGCACCAAGGGGTACATCAAAGGCAAGTACCAAAGACTATAGACTTCTTACATGGACTTTGGTCACACTATCTCTAAACATGGACTGTCTGCGATGTTAGGCGTTTAATCTTGTTGTTAGGAAATCCACACATACACAAACACTCTCTCTTACACACACAGACAACG